>AYEL01072375.1:0-32554 GCA_000484575.1 Olivierus martensii
CGGGGCATCGCACCCCCGTGCCATCAGGCGCGGGGAAGATGCAGGGCAAGATAAAAGGTCGCGGCACTACGTTGCGCGAAAAGCCTGTCTGCACGTGGGGAGAGCGCGGCACGCGCCTGATAGTGGCACCGTGCCGCGTGGTTAGCCAATACCTTGTCGGCATTGAGTTAAACGCGTGCTTTTCCCGTTCGGCTACGCTGGGCTTGGATGGAGACGCGATATGAGCCGCAACGACGATGACCGTTTCCGCCTCCGTCCGGGCGCGCCCAAGCAACGCGGCGATGCCTTCATCAATCAGGTGCTTCGCCAGACCAGCAAGGCGGGCGCAAAAGTCGCCAAGGCGGGCAACCGCCCTGGTGCTCGACTGGGGCGTGGCCACGTTGCGGCGCGCTTTACCGGCGCATCACTGACTACGGTTTCCCGGCGAGTCACCATCAAAACCCGACTGGTCAATCTCGCCAAGGCGGGCGCGCGTTCAACCGCGACGCATTTACGCTATATCGAGCGCGAAGGCGTGGGGCGCGACGGCGAGCCGGGCAAAGCCTACGACCCCATGACCGACGATGCTGATTTGTCTGCCTTTGAGGAACGGGGCCGGGAGGATCGGCATCAATTCCGCTTCATTGTCTCGCCCGAAGATGCCGAACAGCTCGATGACCTGCGCACCTACACCCGTCACTTTATGGACCGCATGGAAGCCGACCTGGGCACCCAGTTGGAGTGGGTGGCCGTCGATCACTGGAATACCGACAACCCGCATACCCACATCGTCCTTCGTGGAAAGGATGACACCGGTAAAGACCTGATCATTTCCCGCGACTACATCAGCCAGGGTATGCGCGAACGGGCCTCGGAACTGGCAACAGAATGGCTGGGGCCGCGCACTGAACTGGATATCCAGCGCAGCATGGCCCGCGAAGTCGATCAGGAACGATGGACGGGGCTGGATCGCACCTTGCAGCGCGAGGCTGTGGAGGGTTTGGTGCGTACCCAACGGCTGGAGAGAGAACCGCGACTGCAACGTCAACGCTTGCTACTGGTAGGCCGCCTGCAACGCTTGCAGCGCATGGGGCTGGCCAGCGAGATGCAGACCGGAGTATGGACTGTCCATGCCGATGCTGAACCCACGTTGCGGGCGATGGGCGAGCGTGGCGACATTATCCGCACCATGCAGCGGGCCATGAGGGGTAAGCAGCGCGACCTGACGGTGTTTCAGCCCGGCGAGAATAGCCGTTCCATCATGGGCCGCGTAGCTGGCAAAGGATTGGCCGACGAACTCTACGACAAGGGCTATCTGGTCGTGGATGGCACCGATGGCAAAGCACACTATGTCGCGCTGCCGCCGCGCACGGAACTGGCGCAGTACCCGACTGGCGCCGTGGTGGAAATCAAGGGCTCAACCGCCCCACGCACCGCAGACAAGACCATCACCGCAATGGCCGTCAATGGCATCTACCGAACCGATCACCATCTGGCCGTTGCGATGGCTCAACCGCACCCCGAACGTGATCCAAGCGAGGTGGTTAAAGCTCATGTGCGACGACTGGAAGCCCTGCGCCGCGCTGGCCTGGTGGAACGGCAGGCCGAAGGCGTCTGGCATGTGCCGCAAGACCTGCCCGAGCGGGGCCGTCAGTACGACGCGCAGCGCCTGGGCGGCGTGGCGGTGGAACTGAAATCGCACTTGCCGATAGAGCGACAGGCCCGCGTAATCGGCGCGACCTGGTTGGATCAACAGTTGATCGGCGGCGGTAAGGGGCTGGGGGATACGGGTTTTGGCAGCGAGGTTAAGGACGCGCTGCAACAGCGCGGCGACTTCCTCGCCGAACAGGGACTGGCCGAGAAGCGCGGGCAGCGTGTGATTTTGGCGCGCAATCTACTGGCGACGTTGCGCAACCGAGAGCTGGCACGCACCGCACAGGACATTGCCGCTGAAACCGGGCTGGAGCATCGACCAGTAGCTGACGGCCAGCGCGTGGCAGGCACCTACCGTCGCAACATCATGCTCGCCAGCGGACGCTACGCCATGCTGGATGACGGAATGGGTTTTAGCCTGGTGCCGTGGAAGCCGGTCATCGAGCAGCGGCTGGGGCAACAGCTAGCTGCGACGGTGCGCGGTGCTGGAGTGTCGTGGGAGATTGGGAGGCAGCGGGGTTTTGGAATAACCTAGTGTTAGCTTCGTCAAATGCATCAAGAACGTCATTCGAACAATCTGCATTCCAACTCACCAGGCCAAGGACGGCCGTGTGAAGGTGCCTGAAACCGTGCAGTGAAGATGGCGAGCGATGCTGATCAAACCCTTATCGCTGTTTTGCCGCAAATGCCCCGAGAAAAGTCGTCACGGCAACCTGCACCCAATGATACATCTGTGCGACCGAAGGCTGCGAATCAGGATGCGTCATTGCTTCGAGCTGGCCTTCGCCGCGAACCATGCTGATGAACAAGCCGGCAGCGGCATCGACGCCAATAGCCTGGACATTGACTTCTCCAGCTTCGGCTGCATTTTTCAAGCGAGCAGCCACCAGCGAGGTGACCGCCTTTGGGCCGGCCAGATAGAACCGGCGTCCCAAATCAGGAAAACGGGGAGCCTCTGCCGTCACCACACGGTAAAGCGCCAGCCCAGCCGGTGAAAGCACTGTCTGGATGTAGGACCTGCCTACATCGGTCAACATCTTGACGACATCCTCCGGCGACGCTTCTATGGCCTGAATTGAAGAAGACATAAAAGCGCACTGTCGCTCTATCACTGCCGCAAACAACGCCTCCTTATCGGGAAAACAAGCATACATGGTCGCCTTCGACACCCCGGCCTCACGTTGAATCATGTCTGTGGTAGTGGCACTGAATCCGTGCGTCAGAAACAGCGAGGTGGCCGCATTTAATACCACCAGCTCCTTTTCGCTTCTGTCAGCGGTGGGTGTTGCAAGCATTGAGTTACTCCGCAAAGTGAAGATTACAAACCCAGACTATACCGATCGGTTCTTATAATAGCAAAAGTGATGAAACCCATCTTATATAAAGTCTTGTAAGGCTGTATATCCTTGACATAAAAATGAAAAAGCACTAGAGTACCGATCGGTACTAGTAAAATTGATCAGCTCCTCGATTGCATTGCACCGCCCTGGAACACTACAAGGACCTCCATGAAACGCATACTTTGGGATCGTGACTGGCGTTACATCGCCCGTGTAGCTCCGCCACTCCTTGCCGTCCTGGCACTTGCCGGTTGCATGACCATGCCGGACGTTGAGAGGCCGCGCCTGGCAACACCTGATGCGGCATTGCAAGCGCGTGCGGCAACTATGGCAACAGAAGTCGCACTTACTGAGGAAGCGATTCCGTCTGAATGGTGGCAATTGTTCAACGATGCCACATTGACTGCATTGCAGACTGAAGCTGCTCAATCCAATCTGGATCTCCTCGCTGCTGCCGCACGTATCGAGGAAAGCCACGCAAGACTGGGGCTGGCACAGGCTGCGCGTCGGCCACAGGTCTCGGCAGACGCCAGTTACGCACGGTCATCCCTCAGCGAGAACTCGCCCATGGCGATGCTCGGCGCACCCACCGATTCCACCGACCTGTGGTCGTTAGGCGTGCAAGCAGGCTGGGAACTGGACGTGTGGGGCTACTTGCAACATCTCGGCGACTCCGCCGAGGCGACGCTGCAAGCCAGCCACTTCGAGATGGATGCCGTCAGGGTTTCGCTCGCCGGCGGTGTGGCACGTACCTATCTGCTGCTACGCGGCGTGCAGGCACAAGAAACCATCATGGAAGACAACCGGCAGATCGCGGCAAACCTAGTGCGCTTGGCGGAAAGCCGGGAACGCCATGGCGTCGCAACGCGTTTTGATGCGGCGTCTGCCCGTGCGGACGTAGCGAGTATTGAGGCACGCCTGACCCAGCTGCATCAGCAGCGCGATGTACTGATGAACGCATTGGCATTATTGTTGGGTAAATCGCCACGCGAACTGAATGACCGACTGGTTGCCGCCGAATTACCGGCTATGCCTCAACGCCTGCCGCTAGGCATCCCGTCTGAACTGGCACAAAAGCGGCCCGACATCTTGCAGGCTGACGCCCAGTTGCGCGCTGCTATATCCGATATCGGCGCTGCGCAAGCCGACTTTTACCCGCGCATCAGCCTGACCGGCGGCGTCGGTATCCAGTCGATTGATTTCTCTGATCTGGGAAGCTGGGGTTCCCGGTACTTCTCCATCGGCCCAACGTTGCACCTGCCGATCTTTCAGGGGGGACGGCTCAAGAGTAATCTGGCGCTGACCGAGGCACGTCACCGGTCAGCGGCCATTGCCTACCAGCAAACCGTACTGAGCGCCTGGCATGAAGTTGATGACGCGCTGAATGCCTACGCGACCGAACTGAAACGGCATGCACAGCTAGAACATGCACTGACCCAGAACCAGACGGCCTTGCAGGTGGCGCAACGCGCTTACGAGCAAGGCACGGTTGACTTCACTTCGGTGCTGGTCGCTCAACGCTCGCTGTTATCCAGCCAGTCTGCGCTGGCCGACAGCGCCACGGCTTCCGCGCTGTCCGTCGTCTCGCTCTACCGTTCTCTGGGCGGTGGCTGGTCGACGGAACTGCAGCCCGTGGCCGAATCGGCAGGCGAACAGACATGACCGGTCCAACCCCTGCCAGTCCTGCTGCACCCGCTGGCCCACCGCCACAACCGGTATTCAACCTGCGTATGGCTATCGGTCTGCTGGGTATTTTTCTGGCTGCGGTCGTTGCCGGTCTTAACGGCAGGATTCCCAGTCTGGTACTGCCCGATCTGCGGGGCGCCCTCGGGATCGGCATAGACGAGGCGTCTTGGCTGCTCACGGCGTATTCCGCTGGTGAACTGGCCGCCATGCCTTTTGCCACCTGGTTTGCCATCACCTTCTCAATGCGCCGTTTCCATCTGGCCATGCTGTTCAGCACATTGCTGCTGACATGGCTCATGCCCTATGTACAAGACCTGCCTCTATTGCTGACCTTGCGTGTTTTTCAGGGCTTGCTCGGGGGCGCGATGATCCCCTTGCTGATGGTCGCTTGTCTGCGTTTCTTACCGTTACCCATACGGCTGCATGGCTTGGCCGTCTTTGCGCTGGTCGCCACCTTTTCGCCCAATATCGCCTTGTGGATCGCCTCTCAATGGGTTGACCAGCTGGAAGACTGGCGCTGGGTTTACTGGCATGTGATCCCCATCGGTCTACTGGCGGCCATGCTGGTCGGCTGGGGCATCCCGAAGATGCCACTGGCGCTGCCGCGTATGAAACAAGCCAATTGGTTCGGCATGCTCCTGGGCGTACCAGGTCTGATGCTACTGGTGGTCGGCGTGGATCAAGGCGTACGGCTGGACTGGTTCCATTCGCCACTGATCGTTGCTTCGTTCGTAGCCGGTGGCGCACTGTTTGTCTTGTATCTGATCGGGGAGTGGTTCCATCCGGCGCCCTTTGTCAGCCTGAGGATGTTGGCGCGCCGCAATATCTGGATCGGCCTCACCCTCTTCGGGTTTCTGTTGATGACGATGGCTACCGCCGTCACGCTGCCAGCCAATCTGCTGGCGAATTTTCAGGGGTTCCGCCTGGCACAGAGCGCACCCCTGGGTCTGATCGTCGGCTTTCCACAACTGCTGCTCGGCTCATGCGTGGCGCTGTTGCTATACCAGCGCTGGGCCGATGCCCGCTATGTATTCGTAGCGGGTTTGCTGTGCATGGCGGCGGCCAATTGGCTGGCATCCGGTATTACCAGCGAATGGATGGTGCAGCAGTTTTTATGGGTGCAAGTGCTGCACATGCTCGGGCAGCCCCTAACCATGGTTTCGCTGTTGTTCCTGATCACCAGTGTGATGCAGCCCATGGAGGCGCCGCTCGTGGCGGGCCAGGTCCATATCGTGCGCGTCTTCAGCGCCACGATAGGCGGCGCCATCATCGGGCAACTCACGGCCGTACGCAGTCGCTTCCACTCGGAAATGCTACTCGATAACGCCGGGCAACTGATGGCCCGCCTGCCGTCGGATGATCCGGGCTGGGTTGCACTAAGCAGTACAGTCGCGCAGCAAGCCAATGTCCTGGCGGCAGCGGACATCTATCGCGTCTTCGCCGTGGTAGCGCTGCTCATGATTCCCCTAGCCCTGATGATGCAGCGTATCCCAGCGCCCGCGATGACCAGCACACCGCCCGTCACGCCTTCTGCCACACCTGCCACAGCAGCGTCTGTGGCTGCTTAACCACTTTATCGAGGAACGGTTTTTATGTCCAAGACGCTTCGTTTTCGTATCATTTCCGGTCTGGTTGCCTTCCTCGCCCTCGTGGCGGCCTTCCTGATCCTCAACCGCTCTGAATCCAGCGCCGTTACCCAGAGTACTGACGACGCCTATGTGCAGGCTGACTTCACGGTAATCGTGGCGCAGGTGGCCGGTGTCATCACTCGCGTAGACGTTAACGAGAACCAGGAAGTACTGGCCGGTGCGCCGCTGGTAGGTATTGATGAACGCGACCTGCGCATTGCCGTGAGCATGGCCGAGGCGCACATCAACAGCGCGCAAGCCACCATTGCAAGCCTGCAAGCCCAGATCGACCGCCAGCAAAGTACCATCGCCCAAGCACGTGCAGCACTTGCAGCCTCCAACGCCAGTCTCCAGCTCGCCGAAGTCAACCGCAACCGCTACGCCAATCTGGCGCGCGATGGTTCTGGCACCGTGCAGGCCCGCCAGCAAGCCGACGCGCAATGGAGCATTCAACAGGCTGCCCGTGAGCGCGATCTCGCCGGCCTCGAATCGGCCGAGCAACAGACGGCGATCCTCCAAGCTGAACTGGAAAAGGCGCGTGCTGCGCTGCTGGGAGCAGAAGCAGAGAAAGCCACTGCAGACTTAAACCTGTCCTATGCCAACGTCGTTTCCCCCATTAGTGGCGTCGTCGCCCAGCGCAAGGCCAGAGTCGGCGGCTATGCTCGTGTGGGAGAACCACTGTTGACGCTTGTGCCGCTGGAAGCAGTCTATGTGCAAGCCAACTACCGCGAAACACAACTGGCCCGTGTACAGGTTGGTCACCCGGTAAGCATCACGGTCGATGCCTTGCCCGGTGTGCAGCTTAAAGGACGCGTCGAAAGCCTCGGGCCGGCCAGCGGCGTCAGCTTCTCCCCCGTACCGCCACACAATGCCACCGGCAACTTCACCAAAATTGTGCAGCGCCTTCCGGTGCGTATTTACCTGGAACCGGGGCAGGAAGATGCCCACCGTTTGCGTGTCGGCATGTCGGTGCGCCCCAGCATCGATGTGGATGCCAAACCCCAACCAAAAACTTAACAGGAGTCATACCATGTCAAAGAACATTCTAATTATAGGCGCCACCAGTGATATTTCATCAGGCGTCATTGAGCACTTAAAAAATTCCGGGCATCGCCTGAAAGCCTTGGTGCGAAACCCCGCTAAAGCGAAAAACCTGGAGCGTTTGGGCGTTGAGCTGCGCGTTGGCGATCTGGAGAAACCCTGGACGCTTGGAGCGGCATTTGAGGGGGCGGATACCGCCTGGCTATTGACCCCGCCCGGGCCACGTGCGCCAGAGCAATCTTCGAATGCACTACGGGCAGCGAGAAATGCGGGCGTCAGTCACGTTGTTCGACTGTCTGCCATCGGTGCATCCCATACGGCTCCCGCCATTAACGGACGGCTGCATGGGTTATCCGATGCGGAGTTAATAGGGTCGGGAATACCTTACACCATCGTGAAGCCACACTTCTTCATGCAAAACCTGCTGATGGCCGCTCAAAGCATCGCCGAACAAGGGGCAATATATCTCCCGCTGGGAGACAGCCGGATGGGCCTCATTGATTCCCGTGACATAGCCGAATTTGCTGCCAAAGTTCTGACCACGCCTGGCCATGAAGGCAAGACTTATACGATAACCGGGCCAGTCTCCATAACGATGCACGAGGTAGCAGAAGTGATCGGCGGGACTATCAAAAAGGAAGTGAAATATGTACCCATTACTTTAGAAGACGCCTGGAAAGCAATGGTAAATGAGGGGATGGATGAGTGGACTGTGAACCTGCTCTGTGATTATTTCTCGGCCTACAGTACGAACTGGGGTGACCTAGTTACGGATGATTTTCAACGTGTATTAGGAAAGCCACCGCGAACCCTTGCCGACTTCGCCAATGATTTCTCTAATGCCTTCGTCAAGTCTTGAGTTTGGGGGCAGGAGTCGTCCGAATAAGAACATAGCAATCTTAAAGTGATTCTTGGAATGATGCGCGCGCCCACCAAATTTAGTGACGGCATTGCCCTTCGTCGAATGGAAATAAGAGGCGCCACGCTGACGCGAGCCAGCCAAGTGATTGCTGAACTTACCGGCAACTGAGCGACGCAGAAAGATGGCCAGATCGCGATGGGGAATGCACCGTTCGACTGAAGGCGTCATAAAATTAAGGAGAGGAAATGGAGTTACGACATCTCCGCTGTTTCATGGCGGTGGCAGAGGAGCTTCATTTTGCTCGCGCCGCGGAGCGTTTGCACATAGAGCAATCGCCGCTATCCAGAGCCATTAAGGAACTGGAAGAAGAACTGGGCGTGGTGCTGTTTGCCAGAACCACGCGCAGCACGCGGCTGACCCGCGCGGGAAAGCTGTTCCTGGAGCATGTGACCCGTGTTTTTGCAGCACTTGAGCAGGCGCGTGACAGCGTAAGGGCAGCAGCCAATGGTTTTCATGGTCAGTTACGCATTGCCTTGTCTGATGGCATTACACCGTCGCGATTGCCCGCTTTGTTGGCACAATGCCGCTTGGATGAGCCGGAGGTTGATATTCGTTTGTTTGAGGTGCCGCTGGCGCAACAGATCAAGGGACTGATTGATGATATGTACGACGTGGGCTTTGCGCAGTCTGACGAAGTAGGCGATAGCATCCTCGCCGAGCCGGTCTGGCGTGATCCGCTGATGGTCGCAGTGCCTGCACGGCATCCCATCCTGAGTCACAAGCGCATTCCACTGGACGAGGTGCTGCGCTATCCGCTGGTGATGTGCGATCCGGTGGTGTGCGAAGGTCATGCGCGTCAGATCGCCCGCGTGTTACGCGCTGCGGATACAGAGCCGTTGGTGGCTGAGCAGGTCACTTCATTGGACTTGATGATGGCGCTGGTGTCGGCGGGTTTTGCGCTGGGGCTGGCCGGCGCTTCGCAAATCATCGCCAGCCGTGAGCCTGGTGTTGTGGCACGGCCTCTTGCTGGGCGTTCGCCGGTTCTCACAACCTACTTACTGTGCCGGAATGGTGAGCCTTCACAAACGCTGTCACGCTTCATCGAGCGGGTGGGTGTTATCGATTCACCCGCCGACAGCAAACACGCCATATCTGGCAAACCTGATACCCCAGAGGAAATCGAGCCATGAACAAGATCATGTCGTTGTTGTTTGTTGCTGTGCTGGCGGGCTGTGGCCCATCCGAACCGATAGAAACCGTGGAGTCGCTGGCATCCAATCCCGAGCGGCTGAAGGAACTACGTCAGCAGTGCAAGCTGGAACGCGCCAAGATGGGCGATGCACTGTGCAACCGAGTGTCCGAGGCCACGCGCAAGCGGTTCTATGGCGACGGCAAGGTGCCGTACACGCCACCGGAAAACCCTCCCAAGTTCTGAATGTTGGCGATTCGCCTCAAATTTTCTGTTTTCTCGTCCAACACGCCGCAACGCGCCTTCGCTTGCGGCGTTTTTCTTGTTTTCTCTCCTGCGCGAACTCATGCCTTTTTCTCGACCTTTGGTAAGCGAACGGGCATCACACCTTGCCGGCGGATACCCAGTTGTGCGGCAGCAGCTCGTTTTATAGATATAGGGCCTACTGGATACTAAGGGAGCCGTTAGTACTCTATTTGAGTGGAAAGCGGCAGTCAATATTTAGCCGCCACTAAGCTTACTATACAAAAGAAAGATATCTCTCCATCATTCGTTTTGCCTGCCAGGATGGCTTTTTCATTTGTCTTGGTTGCCAAAGTTTTGGTTGGTCTCTATAATTATCTCTGTGCATTGGTTATAAGTGTATCCTGCTATGGGCTGCCCAATGCCATTTACTGCTTCTAACTGCTACAAGTATGTTTTCTATTTCAGTTTATTCTATTATTCATATATTTATCTTTTAGGCCCTCCTAGAGAATCCTAATATGTATCTTTCCATGTTTCTTTAGTTGTTATTAGTTTCTGTTCCATTTTCTTTGTAAGGGTCTATGTTTCACAGCCAGATGTCTTTATTGGTAATTAGTGATTATGTTTGAAAATCCTCATCTTCAGAAATTTTGAGATTTACAAGAAAATCTTGATTCCCAATTCTTAAGAAAAATTCTTAGAAAACTCAGATATTTAAAAAAATTCTGTAAATTTGTATCCTAAAAATTTCATAGTGATACATTAATTATTTTGGCTTTGCAAAGTCTTCAAGTTAATAAACCATATGGATAAGTTACATGGTTTAGCTACGTCAATTCTATTAAGTTTATATTCCAAAAAGATTATCATCTGAAACTAATCACAAAATAGTACTTAAAACAGGCATATAAAAAAAGAAATATTACAGAAAGAAGAACAGGCATATAGTTATTATAATTAAAAGAAGAACAGGCATAATTATAATAAAAATATTTAAAATTGCAATAAAATGAATGATTTTTGTATCATTTATTGATCTATATGTTATTTTAGGTTTTATATACCTAAAATAACATATAGATCAATAAATGATAAAATTGCAATAAATTAATGATTTTTGTAAATATTTCTATTATTGTAGACACCACCATGTTGTGACGTAGGCAGATTTACAATGACATTTATGTAAGCAAAGCCAAAGAAAATTTCTGGTTTCTAACCCATTCAGCAGTTAACCAGAATAATAATGACATCTACTAACATCTATGGTACATAGAAGAGTGTATCAGAGGATATGAAGATAGAGTTAGCTTTCAACCATTCCTGAAAAATCCCACAATCACCCAATGACCAGAGACGATAGAACTCTCTTAGAAAATTATGTTGTCAAAATAGAAAGTTCCTAAACTTTTTCTAAGGGGTGTATCTGTTGAATAAATATTCAAATATAGTGGCAGATAAAAAATAAGCAGTCACATAGGCTAAAAAGCTCATATGCATCTATATAAGATTGCGCACAAAAATTCCATTTCTAAAATTTTTGTGTCAAAACACAGGATCTATTTAGCAGATAAATCAATAGATTATTTGTATGTATTGAAAAACTATTTTAATAAAAACTGTTGATAACTGTAAAATAAATACTATTATTTTTTCAGTGTTATTGAAATGTGACCTATTTTTTTCAATATAATTAAAATATTAAATAAAAAAGCAAATATAAAGCAACCAAATATTTTTTGTTTTTATTTTGCATGATTTTTTCTCTTATTTTGTTTTTATCCTTATTCAAACAGATCTCTTTTTAATTAAACAAGATTCTCAAGAATTTTCGAAAAAGAATCTTGAATCTCAAAAAGTTTGGGAAAACACATTCTTTGGGTATCATGATTTTCTTTTATACTATTTTGCACATTTCTCTATATTCTAAAGTATTAAGTTGGTGGAATATTATCTGTATACTATATCTCTATATCAACATCATTTCTTGTTTCATCCACTGCTGGATATATATGCCTCATCCGTTTGTTTTCAGATGTACTTTTCTTGTGCAGTCTACATCCACTGGGAGCCAATTACTTTTCTTATATCATTTCTCCATCATTTGTATTGCTGCCAGGATATCTTTTCCTTTACCTTGGTTGCCATTCTAATTCTCTTTGTCCATCGATTATCAATGTATCTTGCTACATGGCCTGCTCAATGCCACTTACTGCTTCTAACTGTTACCAGTATGTCTTCTATTTTGGTTTGTTGTCTTATACATATATTAGTCTTGTGATGCCTCCTGGTGAATCCTAACATGTATCTTTCCATGCTTCTTTGGGTTGTTGTTAGTTTCTATTCCATTTTCTTTGTAAGGGTCCATGTTTCACAGCCATATGTCATTACTGGTAGTATGCATACATTGAAGAGTTTCCTTTTGAGGCATATTGGTATTTTATTATCTCTTAGGAAATAACTATATCAGCCACAGGCATGCAATCCCAATTGCATCCTATGTTGAATTTCTCTCATCTGGTCTCTTTGTGTTGTGATTACTTGTCCTAAGTACTTGTATTCTTCCACCCAATTCCCATTTCAATTGTCCAGCCTTCTATTGTCACTAGTTATGGGATTACTTCTGTGTTGAATATTACCTTTGTCTTCTTGCAGTTTATTTACAATTCTATTTTCACACTCTCTGTCTTCAAGTCACTTAGCATTTCCTGCAGTTCATTTGATGTTTGAGTGAACAGTATTAGATCATCTGCAAATCTAGGTGGTTGAGATACTCTTCATTGATGTTTATTCCTTTGTGTTCCCATCCATTTATTTATTGGAATATTTCTTCTGGGTAGACTGTGAACAGTTTCGGTGAGATGATGTCTCCTTGACAAACTCCTCGTTGGATTTTTATTTTTCTGCTATCTTTATGTAATCGTATTATGGCTTGATGGTATTATGAATGGTATTATGGATGATACACAGTATTCTATGTACTGGTGGTTTATTCCCTGCTTACTGAGTGCCGTTAGGATTGCCTCTGTAGATACTGACAAGTGAGTTGAATGCTTTCTCGTAATCTATGAATGCCATACAGAGATGTGATATTCTTTGCATTTTTCTTTCAGTTAAATAAAACCAAAATCTGAACTAGCTTATAGGACCTTAAATAAATTAAAATTCAACTTTAAAGAAACTGCTCTTAAAGGCTAATATTTCAGAAGTCTATTAAAACAAGCACTTAGTAAGCAGGCCAAAGTCAAACACAACATAAAAAATTTATTATGTAACGTTTTCGACCTTAACTTGATCCTCATCAGCATTATATACATGCATAAGACACAGAACAACTAACATATACAGTTAAAAATGCTGTTCTAGAACTTAGAACGCAATTCGTAATTTAAAATATAAATACATTTTATGATGACAAAAACATAAATTATTATTTCTTAGGGTAAAAATGCGATTAAAATAAATTAAATCAAATATATAAGAATAAAATTAACAAGCTAAATAAATAAGTTAAAAACTTTCAATGTCTATACGTGCTTCATAATAATAATAATTTTAAACTTTAATATTACTCTTCTTCTTTTTGTCTAAACTGCGTTTCTCTTATTTATCATAAACTCCCATGCTTTCGGAATAAATTGCTTTTCGTTAATAACGTTTCTCTTACTGCTCTCTGCGAAAATCTGTAATTGCTCTGCTATGAATAATTCTTTCACGCTATTCACTTGCTTGACTACTTTGGCATCTTGCCAATTGATTTCTATGTTCTGCTCGTAAGCTCTTTTCGCCAATGCTGTTGTTTATATTAATT
This sequence comes from Olivierus martensii, assembly GCA_000484575.1. Classification (NCBI taxonomy): domain Eukaryota; kingdom Metazoa; phylum Arthropoda; class Arachnida; order Scorpiones; family Buthidae; genus Olivierus; species Olivierus martensii. The sequence goes on from AYEL01072375.1 coordinate 13,436, forward strand.
TATAATATTAATACCACACTGGTCAAATGACCGATGGGCTTACAAAAAAGCTGCCCTTAAATTTTACACTACTAGAACCTTTACGCACTGCAGCATACAAGCATTATTTGAAGAGAAGAATAGAATAATAGTTATTGTGAGAAAACACGGATATAGTAAGAAACTTGTAGAAAATATTTTTAAACAAACTTCACGCAAGCAATTGTTTAGAACTAACGCAGAACGTGAACAGGAAGATAATATTGGAGGAAATGATAATGAACTAGTAGAAGAGAGATTTGAAGTACTACCAGACGCATTAAGACCTTATAAAACTGTAGGAAATTTGCTAAAAAAGAATAAAAAGAAGCCTGCATTTAGGAGACCAGCTACGATGCCCGGGGCGAGCATCTGCACCGGGGTTTCGTCGGCGAGGATGACGTCCTGCTGGAGCAGGCAGTCGCGCAGGGCATCGACCAGGGGTTGCAGCTGGACACCGCAAGCGCCGACCCATTGCGCCAGCGTGGAACGCGCGATAGCCAGCCCGGCGCGGGCGAAGATCTTTTCCTGGCGGTATAGCGGCAAGTGATCGGCGAACTTGGCCACCATGACCTGAGCCAGTAGCCCGGCAGTCGGGATGCCCTTGTCGATCACCTGCGCAGGCACTGGGGCCTGGATCAGCGTTTCACACTGGGCGCAGACCCACTTGCCACGGATATGCCGCTCGACGGTGAAGGTGCCCGGGGTGTAGTCGAGCTTCTCGCTGACGTCTTCACCGATGCGCTTGAGCTGGCAGCCGCAGGCACACTGGGTGCTGTCCGGCTCGTGAAGTATCAGCGTGCGCGGCAGTTCGGCCGGCAGCGGCGCTCGCTTGGGCTGCTGCCGTGGCTCGCGCTTGGCGGGCTCTGGTCGGGCCGTTTCAAGCTCTGCCTCGATGGCGGCGATGTCGGCCTCGATCATCTCGTCCAGCAGATTGAGCTGGTCGGCATTGAGCTGCTCGCTGCGGCGGGCGAAGCGGTGGCGCCGCAGCACGGCGAGTTCGTGGTTCAACCGCTGGTTGAGCGTTTCCAGGTGATCGACGCGCTGACTCAACTGCGCGGCCAGTTGGCGCAGTTGCTCGGGTGTCAGGTGATCGAAAGCGGCAGGACTCATGGCGCCGAGTGTGCGGATTGTCGGCCCCCTCGGCGATAGGCCATTGGCCTAATTGCGCCCCGGCTACAGGAGTCTGATCTCGGCATTGGGCCCAAGACGCTGCCAAGGTAGGCCGACCACCAGGGCCTGCAACTGCTCGGGACTGAGTTCCAACTGCTGTCCCTGCCAATTGCCCGACCAGGCGAAGCGCCCTCGATTGAGCCTGCGAGCAGCCAGCCAGATGCCGAAGCCATCGTGCACCAGCACCTTCATCCGATTGGCGCGCTTGTTGGTGAACAGGTAGGCGCAGTGCGGCTGCGCCGCACCGAAAACTTGAACCACCCGGGCCAACGCGGTTTCGGTGCCGGCGCGCATGTCCAGCGGCTCGGTGGCGAGCCAGATGCGCTCGATGCGGATCACTTCAGTAGCTCGCGCAGAAAGCGGGCGCAGCCTTCAGGGTCCTTGCCCGGCCACTGCACCGACAGTTTGCCGGCCCGATGGGGAATTGCGATCTGGATGGCCCTGTCGGCCGCACTCGGGGTAGCCGGCACGCTCGGGACGAGAGGAATTGGAATAAAACCTGAGGGTACCGCGGGCAGCTGTGCCTGCTGGCGGCGAATCCACTTGTGCACGAGATTGGCGTTGAGGCCGTGGCTCAAGGCCACGCCGGCAACCGAGGCGCCGGGCTGGGTACACTCCTCGACGACCTGGGCCTTGAAAGATTTGGGATAGGAGCGGCGTTGGCCTGGCACGGGAGATCCTCCGCAAGGGGCTTGAAATGGTGTCCACCAAAAACAGGTGGACACCATGCCGCTAGCTGGAAGAACCGGGGAGGTGTGTTGGCCAGACGCTTACGACCTTTGTCCCGATAATGGTCTTTGACCGGCACTGACCCGGCACCGATCCTGACCTCTGCGGCACGTTGTTGTGCCGTCTTTCAGCGCAGTGCTGCACAGGAGAAATCGGAGGCCGGGAATGCATGGGACGAACGTGCTGTTCGGACAGATCGCCGTGGTATTCGGCATTGTGATCGCCGGTGTGTGGGGTGCCACACAATGGACAGCCGCCGCCTTGGGCTATCAAGTACGCCTTGGCACGCCCTGGTTCGATTTCTTCGGTACGCCGATCTATCACCCCTGGAAGTTATTTGAGTGGTGGTTCTTCTTTGATGCCTACGCATCGCATGTGTTTGATATCGGTGGTGCCATTGCCGGTGGCAGCGGTCTGGTGGCTGTCCTGGTTGCTATCGGTATGTCGATCTGGCGTTCTCGCCAATCCCGATTGGTCACCACCTATGGTTCCGCCCGCTGGGCCGATACGGCAGAGATTCGCAAAGCCGGGCTGACTGATCCGGCGGGTGTCTTCCTGGGCCTGCATGACGATCAGTACCTGCGTCACGAAGGCCCAGAACACATCCTGACCTTCGCGCCCACGCGCTCGGGCAAGGGCGTCGGACTGGTGGTGCCCACGCTGTTGTCATGGCCCGCGTCCGCCGTCATCCATGACATCAAGGGCGAAAACTGGCAGATCACCGCTGGCTGGCGCTCGCGCTTCTCGCATTGCCTGCTGTTCAATCCCACCGATCCCCAGTCCGCTGCCTACAACCCACTGCTGGAAGTCCGTCGCGGCACGCATGAAGTGCGCGACGTGCAGAATATCGCCGACATCCTGGTCGATCCCGAAGGCGCGCTGGAGAAGCGCAATCACTGGGAGAAAACCTCGCACGCGTTGCTGGTCGGCGCCATCTTGCATGTGCTGTACGCGGGTGAAGACAAGACACTGCGCGGGGTCGCCAACTTCATGTCCGATCCGGCGTGCCCGTTTGAGCTGACATTGCACCGGATGATGACCACGCGTCACCTGGGCGAGACGCCGCATCCCGTCGTGGCATCCGCCGCCCGTGAAGTGCTGAACAAGAGCGACAACGAGCGTTCGGGTGTGCTGTCCACGGCGATGTCGTTTCTTGGCCTATACCGCGACCCCACGGTGGCCGAAGTCACGTCCCGATGCGATTGGCGTATTGCCGATCTCATATCGGCTGAGCATCCCGTGTCGTTGTACCTGGTGGTGCCGCCGTCGGATATCAACCGCACCAAGCCGTTGATCCGACTGATCCTTAATCAGATCGGGCGGCGGCTCACCGAATCGCTGGATGGCAGCGATGGCGTGGAGCGCCGCCACAAGCTGCTGCTGATGCTCGACGAGTTCCCTGCGCTCGGACGGCTCGATTTCTTCGAATCCGCGCTCGCCTTCATGGCGGGCTACGGCCTCCGCGCCTTCCTGATTTCGCAGTCGCTCAACCAGATCGACAAGGCTTACGGGCAGAACCATTCCATCCTGGACAACTGCCATGTGCGGGTGACGTTCGCCACCAACGATGAGCGCACCGCCAAGCGTATTTCCGAGACGCTGGGCACCGCCACCGAACTGCGTGCGCAGCGCAACTACGCTGGCCACCGGCTCCCGCCGTGGCTGGGCCACCTCATGGTGTCGCGCCAGGAAACGGCGCGTCTACGCTGGCCACCGGCTCGCGCCGTGGCTGGGCCACCTCATGGTGTCGCGCCAGGAAACGGCGCGCCCGTTGCTGACGCCTGGCGAAGTGATGCAACTGCCCGCGGATGAGTCGGTGGTGATGGTGTCGGGCCATGCGCCGATCAAGGCCAAGAAGCTGCGCTATTACGACGATGCCAATTTCAAACAGCGGGTACTGCCGTCGCCGATGCTAGCTGACGGTGGCTATGCCGATGTGCCTCCTGCCCGCCCCGACGACTGGAGCGGATTGGCGATTCCCACTGTGCTTGCCGCAGCGGCGACCGCTTCCACCGATGACGTGGGCAGCGCCGACGATGGCGGCCCGCGCCAGCAGCCCGAACTGTCTGAAGTCGCCACCTACGGTCCCGAGCCGGAATACCCGGTCAGCGACCTGTCACTGCTCGATGACGACGACCTGCCGCCCCTTTTCCCCAGCCAGCTCGATCCGACCCTGCAACGCACGGCCCGGCTGGCGTCCCTCGACCCTGACGACGGAATCCAGCTATGAGCCAATACCGCTTGAACCTCTTTATTCAACCCGAACACGCCAAACGGCTCGATGAACTGGCCGCCAAGAAAGGCGTATCCAAGTCGTCCATCGTCGCGGCGGCGCTCGCGTCCTGGCTGTCACCGGACGCAGGCGACCAGCGCGAGGCGGCTATTGCCAAGCGGCTGGATCGCCTGTCGCGCCAGGCCGAGCGCCTGGAGCGTGACCAGAACATCCAGATTGAAACCCTGGCGCTGTTCATTCGCTACTACCTGACCGTCAGCACGCCGGTGCCAGAAGCCCACCAGGACGCTGCCCGTGCTCACGGCAAGGCGCGCTTCGAGCAGTTCGTCGAACAACTTGGCCGCCACCTGCTGCGCGGCCGCAGTCTGGTGCGCGACGTGGTGGAAGAGCTACAGCCCGACCCGATGCGCATGGATGACGCCGCACTGTCGGCTGAAGCCAGGGAGCGTAGCTCATGAACGCCGTACCGCAGTTGCCGCCCGAGCCGCGCTCATCCGCTGCGACGTCACTGGATCGCCGCATTCAGATGCTGCGCACGGCGATGGGGCCGCTGATCGCCGCCGCGCTGGAAGACCCGGACGTGGTGGAAATCATGCTCAATCCCGACCGCACGCTTTGGGTGGATCGCCTGTCATCGGGCCGTGCGCCGCTGGACGTGGAGCTGTCCGAGGCCGATGGCGAACGCATCATCCGACTGGTGGCGGCCCACGTCGGAGCGGAAGTACATCGTGGTCAGCCACTGCTCAGCGCCGAGCTACCTGAAACCGGCGAACGCTTCGAGGGCATCCTGCCACCAGCGGCACCCGGCCCGGCCTTCGCGTTGCGCAAACGCGCCGTGGGCGTGATTCCGCTGGAGCGCTACGTCACCGACGGGATGATGACCACCGCGCACGCGGACTTTCTGGTGCGCGCCGTGCACGAGCGGCAGAACATCCTGATTGCCGGCGGTACCAGCACCGGCAAGACCACGCTGGCGAATGCTTTGTTAGCCGAAATCGCCGCCACGGGTGACCGCGTGCTGGTACTCGAAGACACCATCGAGCTGCAATGCGCCGCCCGCGACCATGTACCGCTGCGCACCCGCGCTGGGGTCGTGACCATGCAGGAACTGGTGCGCGCCACGATGCGCCTGCGCCCGGATCGCGTCATCGTCGGCGAGGTGCGCGGCGGGGAGGCGCTGGATCTCATCAAGGTCTGGGGCACCGGCCACCCTGGTGGGATTGCCACCATCCACGCCAGTTCCGCGCTGGGCGCGTTGCTGCGCATGGAGCAACTGATCCTTGAAGTGGCTGTGAATCCGCCGCGTGCGCTAATCGCCGAAGCGGTGAATGTCGTCGTTTATATCGCCGGACGCGGCCGCAAGCGCCGCATCGAAACCATTGCTCGCGTCGTTGGCTTCGACGGCGCGGGCTATCGCCTGGCGGATGCGCTGGAAACGTCGTTTCCCGAGCTGCCGCGACTTTCTGATCTTCCTTCAACCTTCACCACTCTGGAGAACTGCCATGACGCACGTTGATGCTTTCCGTCTTTCCGTCAATCCGATTTTCAACCCTGCACGGGTGCGCCGCCTGGCCCGCCCTGCGAAGTACGGTCTGCTGCTGGCCGCTTTGATGTTGCTATTGGTCGGCACGGCGCACGCCGCCGGTTCCAGCATGCCCTGGGAAGGGCCGCTGCAATCCATCCTCGATTCCATCCAGGGGCCGGTAGCGCGCATCGTCGCGGTCATCATCATTATTGCCACGGGTTTGGCACTGGCCTTCGGCGACACCAGCGGCGGTTTTCGCAAGCTGATCCAGATTGTCTTCGGCCTGTCCATCGCCTTCGCCGCCTCCTCGTTCTTCCTGTCGTTCTTCAGCTTCTCCGGCGGGGCCATCGTATGAATACGCCCGAGGAATTTGCCGCTGGCTTTGAAGTGCCGCTGCATCGCTCGCTGACCGAGCCGATTTTGATGGGCGGCGCGCCGCGCACTGTGGCGATCGCCAACGGCACGCTGGCCGCCGCCGTCGGGCTGGGCCTGCAACTGTGGATTCCCGGACTGGTGCTGTGGATCGTCGGCCATTCGCTGGCGGTCTGGGGCGCACGGCTCGATCCACAGTTCATGGCCGTGTTCGCCCGGCACATCAAGCACAAACCGCTGCTGGACGTGTGAGGGGAATGCCATGCTGAATCTCGCCGAATACCGCCAGCGTCCCGCGCTGCTGGCCGACTGGCTGCCATGGGTCGGGCTGGTCGCGCCGGGCATCGTCTTGAACAAAGATGGATCGTTCCAACGCACGGCCCGTTTTCGCGGGCCAGACCTGGACAGCGCCACGCAGGGCGAACTGATTGCCACGTCGGCGCGACTCAATAACGCGCTACGCCGCCTGGGTTCTGGCTGGGCCTTGTTCGTGGAAGCCGAACGACGCGCTGCCGCTGACTACCCACACTCGGACTTCCCTGAGCCACTGTCCTGGCTGGTGGACGAGGAACGCCGCGCCACCTTCGAGGAATCAGGTAGCCATTTCGAGAGCGGCTACCACCTGACATGGGTATACCTGCCGCCCGAGGAATCCCGCGCACGGGCGGCCAAGCTGCTGTACGAGAACACGCCCACAAGGGGCGTGGACTGGCGCGGCCGGCTGGACGCCTTCGTAGCGGAAACGGATCGGGTATTCGATCTGCTCGACGGTGTGATGCCGGAGGTTGACTGGCTGGATGACAGCCAGACGCTGACCTATCTGCACGCGACCGTCTCGACACGACGCTACCGCGTTGGCGTGCCAGAAGTGCCATTTCATCTCGATGCGCTGCTGGCTGACTGCGCGCTGATCGGCGGCCTGGCGCCCATGCTGGGCGACCAGCATTTGCGCGTGGTATCCGTGCGCGGATTTCCGACCTCGACCTGGCCAGGACTGCTGGACGACCTGAACCGCCTTGGTTTCGCTTACCGCTGGAGCACACGGTTTCTGTGCATGGACAAGGCAGAGGCTGAGAAAGAGCTGGGACGCCTGCGCCGCCAGTGGTTCGCCAAGCGCAAGAACGTCATCGCCTTGCTGCGTGAAACCATCTTTCAGCAGGAAAGCCCGCTGGTCGATACCGATGCCAATAACAAGGCGGCCGATGCGGATGCCGCCTTGCAAGAGCTGGGCAGCGATCAGGTGGCTTTTGGTTATGTCACGGCAACGGTGACGGTGCTCGACGACGATGCGGCCCGTGCCGACGAGAAGCTGCGCATGATCGAGCGCGTGATCCAGGGCCGAGGCTTTGTCACGATTCCAGAGACACTGAATGCCGTCGATGCCTGGTTGTCGTCAATTCCGGGCAATGCCTACGCCAACGTGCGCCAACCCATTATCTCGACGCTGAACTTGGCCCACCTGATGCCGGTGTCGGCAGTGTGGGCCGGCCCCGAGCGCAATGCCCATCTCGATGGGCCACCCTTGATCGTCACCCGCACCGACGGCGCGACGCCGTTCCGGCTGGTCACGCACATCGGCGATGTGGGCCATACGCTGGTGGTCGGCCCGACCGGTATGGGCAAGTCGGTGCTGCTGGCGACGCTGGCCTTGCAGTTCCGTCGCTATCCCGACTCGCGCATCTTCGCCTTCGATATGGGCCGCTCGATGCGCGCCACCATCCTGGGGCTGGGCGGCGAGCATTACGACTTGGGCAACGATGGCGAGATCGCCTTCCAGCCGCTGGCTCGCATCGACCAGGAGGGCTATCGCACCTGGGCCGCTGAATGGGTCGAAGGTCGGTTGCTGCATGAAGGCGTGGCTGTCGGCCCGGATGAGAAAGCGGCCATCTGGTCGGCGTTGGGCAGCCTCGCCGGTGCGCCGGTGGAACAGCGCACGCTCACCGGGCTGTCGGTGCTGCTGCAATCCAATGCGCTGCGCCAGGCACTTGCGCCCTATGTGCTGGGTGGTGCCCACGGCAAGCTGCTCGATGCGGACGCGGATCGCCTGGGTTCCGGTTCCGTGCAGTGCTTTGAGATGGAAGAGCTGATGCACAGCAAGGCGGCGGTGCTGGCCGTGTTGGGCTATCTGTTCGCGCGTTTTGATGAACGCTTTGATGGTGCGCCCACACTGCTGATCCTGGATGAGGCGTGGCTGTTTTTGGATGACTCCGTGTTTGCGGCGCGCATCCGCCAGTGGCTGAAAACCCTGCGCAAGAAAAACGTCTCGGTGATCTTCGCTACGCAGAGCCTGGCCGACATCCAGAACTCCAGCATTGCCCCGGCCATTGTGGAGAGCTGCGCCAGCCGCATTTTCCTGCCTAACCCGCAAGCCACCGAACCGCAGATCCGTTCGATTTACCAGAGCTTCGGTTTGAACAGTCGCCAGATCCGTATCGTCGCCGAAGCGGTGCCCAAGCGCGACTACTACTACCAATCGCGGCTGGGGAATCGCCTGTTCGACTTGGACCTGGGACCAGCCACGTTGGCCTTTACCGGTGCTGCCAAGCCGCAAGACCAGCACGACATCGACCGCGTGCTGGCGGACGCCGGCATTCCCGGCTTCGCGGGTGCTTGGCTACGGCATCGCGGTCTAGATTGGGCGGCTGATCTGCTGCCCACATACCCCGGACTCACGCCGTCCACTTCCTCCTTCCTTTCCCAGGAGAATCTGCCATGAAGACCAAGCCCCGTTTGCTGTCCGTTTCACTTGCCGCCGTGCTGTCGGTGTCGCTGCTGGCCGCGCCGCCCGCAACGGCCTTCACCGTGATTGACCCGACCAATCTGATCCAGAACACGCTGACCGCGATCCGCACGCTGGAGCAGATCAACAACCAGGTCAATCAGCTTCAGAACGAAGCGCAGATGCTGATGAATCAGGCGCGCAATCTGGCCAATCTGGATTTCAACATCGTCAACCGTCTGCGCTCGACACTGGCCGCCACCGAACGGCTGATTGCCGAGGCGCAAGGGCTGGCCTATGACGTGACGGCCATGGATCGGGAGTTTGCACGGCTCTATCCCGAGCAGTATGCCGCCACCATCAGCGGCGACCAGATGGCCCACGATGCCCGCGAGCGTTGGAAGAACACACTCGACGGCCTGCACACCGCGATGCGCATGCAGGCACAGGTATCGCAGAACCTGGCGCAGGACGAAAACGCCTTGACCGATCTGGTCAGCCAGAGCCAGTCCGCGACCGGTGCGCTGCAAGCCATGCAGGCGACCAACCAGCTCCTGGCCTTGCAGGCGAAACAGTCCATCCAGGCGCAGCAACTCCAGATCACCCAGGATCGCGCGGCCTCACTGGAGCTGGCGCGGCAGGCGGCGGCAACCGAGCGCGCCCGCGAGGTACGCCGGCGCTTCCACGGGAACGGCACGCCGTACACACCACACCCCGTGCGGTTCTACGGCAACTGATGGAGACCGGCCATGCGATGCACTCCCATCCTGCTGATCTTGATGCTGTCGGCGTGCGGCCCGCAACCGACCGAAGACCAGGCCGACATGCTTGCCGCCGACCCGGTGCGGCTTAAGGCGCTGCGTGCGCAGTGCGCGACGGATCGGCAAACCGTGGGTGAAACCACTTGCCAGATGGCTGCCGAAGCCTTTCGACGGCGCTTCTTCGCCGGCCAGACTGGGCCGGATGAGTACCACACGCTGATCGAGTTGCCGCCGATTCCACCGAGCTTCGATGAGCCTGTTGGGGAGGAGATGCCATGAACGACGTAACGGTGATCGACCGCTTTCTCGATACGTTCTCGCGCTACATCGACTCCGGCTTTGGCCTGCTTCAAGGCGAAGTCGCATTTCTGACCGCCACGCTGATCGTCATCGACATGACCATCGCCGGGCTGTACTGGGCCATGAGCCATGCCAGCGGTCAGGGCGATGACGTGATCGCCAAGCTGATCCGCAAGGTGCTTTATGTCGGTGCCTTCGCCTACATCATCGGCAACTTCAATTGGCTGGCAGGGATCGTGTTCCGGTCATTTGCCGGCCTGGGCTTGGCGGCTACCGGCTCGACCCTGAGCATGGAGAACTTCTTGCAGCCAGGCCGATTGGCGAAGGTCGGCATTGACGCAGGCGCGCCTATTCTGGAGCAGATCGGCGATCTGGCGGGCTTTCCCGAGGTGTTCGTGAACCTCGACCCCATCGTTGTCCTGTTCCTGGCCTGGCTGGTAGTAATCCTGTGCTTCTTCGTGTTGGCCGTGCAGCTTTTCATCACACTGATCGAGTTCAAGCTGACCACGCTCGCGGGCTTCGTGCTGGTGCCGTTTGCACTGTGGAACAAGACCTCGTTTCTCGCCGAAAAGGTGCTGGGCAACGTCGTGTCCTCGGGCGTCAAGGTGTTGGTGCTGGCGGTAATCGTCGGCATCGGTTCGGGCCTGTTCGCGGAATTCCAGACCGTGCCAGATGAGCCATCCATCGACCATGCGCTGGTGGTCATGTTGGCTTCGCTTGCTTTGCTCGCGCTGGGGATCTTCGGGCCGGGCATTGCCACGGGACTGATCTCTGGCGGACCGCAGCTTGGTGCTGGTGCCATGGCCGGAGCGGCTGTGGCGACCGCAGGGACTGCCGTTGCTATTGGCGCTGCGGCTACGGGTTCGGGTTCCGGCCCGAGTCTGCGCGATTCCGATTCATGACCTTCGATATCTGACCTTCAAGGAGAATAGCCATGCGATTCAAACGACCGCAGGTGCGTTACGCGGATACACCGCAACCTGCCACCCCGTACCAATCCGCCGCCCAGGTCTGGGACGATCGCATCGGCTCGGCCCGCGTGCAGGCGAAGAACTGGCGACTGATGGCCTTCGGTTGTTTGGTGCTCGCGCTGTTGATGGCGAGCGGCCTGGTCTGGCGTTCGGCGCAGTCCATCGTCACGCCCTACGTCATTGAGGTGGATCAGGCCGGCCAGGTGCGTGCCGTGGGGGAAGCGGCCACACCATACAAGCCCAACGATGCGCAGACCGCGCACCATCTCGCGCGCTTTATTGGCCTGGTGCGTTCGCTGTCCATCGACCCCATCGTGGTGCGACAGAACTGGCTGGATGCCTATGACTACACCACCGACAAGGGCGCGGCAGTGCTCAACGACTACGCGCGCACCAACGACCCGTTCGCCCGCATCGGCAGGGAGTCGGTGACGGTGCAGATCACCAGCGTGGTTCGTGCCAGCGACACGTCATTCAACGTTCGCTGGACGGAACGCCGCTACACCAATGGCGCGGCCGCCGGGCTGGAGCGCTGGACCGCCGTGGTGTCCATCGTCCTGCAAACCCCACGCAGCGAAGAACGCTTGCGCCGCAACCCACTGGGTATCTACGTCAATGGCCTGGCGTGGAGCCGTGAACTGGATTCATCTGAAGGAGTAAAGCCATGAATGTGGATTTCAGTAAATACGGCTTGCCGCTGATCCTGCTTGCCTTGTCAGGCTGCGCCACACAGGGCAAGCCGCCGCCAGCCATTTCGCTGGATGAACCTGTGCAGGCACAGGTGCTGCCCGAGCCGCCTATGCCCATCGAGGTGGTGGGGGTTCCCGAACCCTTGCCTTTACCCGCGCAGTTGAAACCGCTACCGGAACAGGGGGAACCCAAGCCAGTGCCGGAACCGGCAGACGAAAAGGTGCGCGTCTCGCGTGCCAATCAAGAAGCGCGTATCGCACCCACCCGCGAGGGTTACATCAATGCGATTCAGGTCTGGCCATTCACCGATGGCGCGCTTTATCAGGTCTATGCCAGTCCGGGCCGCGTGACGGTGGTTTCGTTGCAGTCGGGCGAGGAACTGGTGACGGTGGCGGCTGGCGACACGGTGCGCTGGATCGTGGGCGACACGTCCAGCGGCAGCGGAACCGATCTGCGCGTCAATGTGCTGGTCAAGCCGATCCGCTCAGGGTTGAAAACCAATCTGGTCATCACCACCAGCCGCAGGACGTACCTGATCGAGCTGACCTCGACCGAAAAGGCATGGATGGCATCGGTGTCTTGGGACTACCCCAAGGACCGCATGTTGGCCTTGCAGCGCCAGGCGCAGGCTGCGCAGGCATCCACGCCAGTTGATACTGGTCTGTCGCTGGAGAGTATCCGCTTTCGCTACGCGATCAGCGGCAGCAACCCACCATGGAAGCCGGTACGCGCCTTCGATGATGGCGAGAAGGTCTATATCCAGTTTCCGAGTGGTATTGCCCAAGGCGAGCTGCCGCCGCTGTTTGTGATCGGTGCGCAGGGCGATGGTCAACTAGTGAACTACAGATCGGAAGAGCGTTGATCGGTGCGCAGGGCGATGGCCAACTAGTGAACTACCGCTTCCGCTCGCCGTACTACATCGTGGATCGGCTATTCGGCGCGGCAGAACTGCGCTTGGGGGCCGACAAGGGCGACGTGGTGCGTATCGAGCGCACCGATGGCGTCGCGCGGAGGAACTGATCATGAGCCAGGATAATCCCGCTGATGTTTCGGTGCCGGACGTGCCACCCAAGGCGGCCCCGGACACTGTAGCGCTGCGTGCTCAGCCGCGTTCGGTGACGCGCTTGAACCGGCGCATGCTCGCCGCGCTTTGCGGCGGTTTATCGGTCGCCGTACTGGGCGCACTGATATGGTCGCTGCAACCGCAGCGGCGTGGGGCCAACGAATCCACCGAGCTTTATAACGTCGATCGCGTGTCACGTTCCGAAGGACTCGACCAGCTTCCCTCCGATTATTCCAAGCTGCCGCCGGCCTTGCCATCCAGTGTGCCTGAACTGGGGCCGCCGCTGCCGGGCGACTTGGGGCCGGCCATCGTAGCCCAGCCGGTCGATCCGACTGCGGTGCAGAATCGGCAAGACCAGAAAGAAGGCTTCTTGGCTGGCGGCACTACGCAAACCCGTAATTCCGGCAACCTGCAAATGCCAGCCTCACCGTACCAGGTCATGGCTGGCACAGTGATAGCCGGAGCGCTGGTGACGGGCATCAAATCCGACCTACCGGGCGATGTGATCGCCACCGTAACGGAGCCGGTCTACGACACGGCCACCGGCAAGTTCCTGCTGATCCCACAAGGCTCGCGGATTCTGGGCAAGTACAACAGCCAGGTCAGCTACGGCCAGAGCCGGGCTCAGGTGATGTGGAACCGAATCATCCTGCCCGACACGTCCTCGCTGACGCTCGATAATCTCGTGGGCACCGATGCCGCTGGCTACGCCGGCCTTGAGGATGGCGTCGATTGGCACTGGGATCGCATTTTTGCCGGTGCCATCATGACCACCTTGCTGGGCGTCGGTGCAGAACTAGCCGCACCGGAGAACCGCCAGGATGGCGATCAGGTCATCATTGCTGGACGCGACAGCGCGCAAGACAGCATCAATCAGGTCGGGCAGGAGATGACCCGGCGCAACCTCAACATCCAGCCCACGCTGACCGAGCGGCCCGGCCTGCCGGTGCGGATCATTGTCAACAAGGATTTAGTGCTGCGGCCCTACCAACCACTCTTTTTCAATCGAGGCACATCACGATGAACACACCGACCAAAAAATTACGGCTTGGCCCTTTGCCTCGCCAAGAAGTCACGAAGCTGACCTTCGCATGCCCTGCCGGCCTGAAAGCCGACCTCGACCGCTACGCCGCGCTACACGCGCAGGCCTACGGCGAAGCGGTCGATGCCGTGACGCTGATCCCGCATATGCTGGAGGCGTTCATGGCCGCCGACCGAGGTTTTAAGCGACGTAATTATCGAGAAGATTGAAAGTTGCATTGAGTAGTGGCGCACATCTTGTAACATGGGCTATATCCACGAGGATCGCCCATGGAAGGGTTTGGGGTGCCTCGTCAACAGAACGAGGAATCTATGCACGTATCCAAGCTCAGCCTGGTCAACTACAGAAACTTTGCCAATACAAAACTACTATTCCAAAAAGGTATCAACACAATTATTGGCGAAAACGGATCAGGTAAAACCAACCTGTTTCGAGCGATCAGGCTACTGCTTGATGACAACATGATCCGCTCCGCCTACCGGCTTGATTCAACTGACTTTCATCGCGGTTTGGAACGATGGCAAGGGCATTGGATCATTATTAGCCTGGAGTTCGAGGAGATTTCGGCGGATGAAGCAGTCCAAGCCTTGTTCCTGCATGGGACGGCCGGCATCGATGATGAGGCAATCGGTAAGGCCACCTACAGCCTCATCTTCCGCCCAAAGAAAGAGATCAGGCTTCGCCTTTCTCAGTTAGACGATGGCGACCACGCTGGTCTCGCTGCGATCCTGAATGCTGTCACTCTAGACGACTACGAAACCATCTTCACGGGCCGAAGCGACGCTGACTTCAACGATGAAGCCTTCTACAAAGAGGTGGTTGGTGACTTTGAAAACGCCCGATTCAACGAAGAAATCGAATTTCCCGCCATCGGCGCCAAGATTCCAAGTGTGCTATCGGTTTCCAGGGAGATTTCCTTCACTTTCGTTCAAGCGCTGCGAGATGTTGTATCGGAGTTTCACAACAACAGGACCAATCCGCTGTTGTCACTTTTGAAGGGCAAGAGCGGTGATATTGATCCTGTGGCATTCCAAGCGATTACCGATGGGGTGAAAGCATTGAATGACTCGATTGAGGCGTTACCGGACGTACAAGTAGTCCGAGCCGATATACGAGACACCATCAAGGACGCAGCGGGCGAGGCTTACTCGCCCTCATCTCTTTCAATTAAGTCTGATTTGCCAGATGAAGCTGACAAACTGTTCCAGTCGCTCAAGCTGTTTGTTGGCGAGTCAGGAGAAGGCCACGAAGGGCCTATCCACGAATTGAGCCTGGGCGGCGCGAACCTGATCTTCCTCACATTAAAACTGTTGGAATTCAAGTATCAAAAAGCCAAGCAATCAATCGCCAACTTCCTGCTAATTGAAGAGCCGGAGGCCCACATTCACACACACATCCAGAAGACGCTCTTTGACAAGCTTCAATACGACGACACACAAATTATCTACTCGACCCATTCGACTCATATTTCAGAGGTAAGTAATGTTCAGAACGTGAACATTCTCGGAAAAGAGCGTGGTCGATGCGAGGCCTACCAGCCCGCCACTGGTTTGACTCCGGAGGAAGTCGGTAATATCCAGCGCTATCTGGATGCTGTTCGCAGCAACCTGCTATTCGCCAAAAGCGTCGTTCTTGTAGAGGGCGATGCGGAAGAAATCCTGATCCCGATTTTGATCAAGAAGGTGCTTGGCGTCAGCCTGGATGAACTCGGCATCAGCTTGGTCAACATCCGAAGCACCGGCTTTCAGAACGTCGCAGTTCTATTCCACGATGATCGAATCCGAAAGCGATGCAGCATCGTCACCGATCTCGACAAGTCCATCATTGACACAACGCCCGTCGCTGGCGACTCTGAAAGACTGCTCCGGCGCAAGAAAAAATATCAAGCATCTCAGGATAAAGGAATCGCCAGAAAGGCGCTGCTGGATGAGTCGTTCAAAGATAATCCATGGGTTTCGCCGTTCTTTGCTCCTCACACCTTTGAGGTCGATTTTGTCGCGGCCGGGAACGCTCGTAAGGTGGTGGGTATTCTTCCTGATGTCTACACGGATGCCCCAACCATCGTGACAGCCAAGGCAGAGCTGGAGTCTGCTGACATTGCGCGATTTGGCCAAAGAGCGCTGACTATGGCGGACAACTATGGGAAGGGATGGTTTGCCATTTTGCTTGGGAAAAAGATCGATCCGGAAACGGCCATCCCGGAGTACATTCTGGACGCCATCGCCTTCGCGCATCCGATAGTCACAAAGGAAGTTTGGTTCAACGTACTGAGCTATCGCGTGAGCTATATTGACGAGAATGAGATTTTTACTGCACCTGCGGTTTTCACCGAATTCAGGGAAAAACTTTTAGCCTTTAGAAAAGGTGAGATTGATTTCGTTAGCATCCGAAACGAAATGCTGGCCACCTTCCCCGACGATCGTATCAACGACGTCCTTAAGGTCTTCTAGCCATGTTTATGTGGAGCAAAGGCGACCTGAATCCGGAGCAGGAAGCTGCCATATTGCAGCCTGGGAGCGCATTTCTCATTGCCTGTCCCGGTAGCGGAAAGACTCGCACGCTGACTTATAAGATTGCCTACGAGTTGTCCAGGCTGGAGTCGAATAAGCAATTTGTTGTTGCGATCACCTATACGCACCGTGCTGCCGACGAGATCCATGAGCGCATCGAGAGTCTTGGGGTGGATACATCCCGACTATGGATAGGAACAATCCACTCGTTTTGCCTTGAATGGATATTGAAACCATACGGTATCTATCACGAGGCATTGGGTCGAGGCTTCCGAGTGATCGATCAACATGAGCGTGAGAAAATTCTCGAGGCCTTGTGCAAGCCTTACCAGAAGCCAAAGATCACCTTCTGGGATTGCGAATTCTATTTCACCGAAGCCGGTTATGTACTTTCCTGCCCGCAGGCTTGGAAACACAACGGCCTGCACGAGATATTGGGTAGATACTTCGAGGTTCTACGAGAAAATCGGCAAATCGACTTTGAACTCATCCTCTTCTATGCTTACCAACTAATTTCCCGCCGTCCTGCAATCAGCACTCTCTTGGGGCAGTTGTTTTCTTTCTTATTGGTCGATGAGTATCAAGACACTAAGCGAATTCAGTATTCAATCATCACTGCTATCTTGAAAGCCGGCCAAGGCGCAACCAAAGCTTTCATTGTCGGCGATCCCAATCAGGCGATTTATCAGTCACTCGGCGGATACCCGATTGCGTTTGGGGATTTCAAGGCAATGGCCGGCATCGACATTGAGGAGCGCGAACTGTCGAGGAACTATCGCTCTTCTGAGCGCATCATTGACTACTTCGGAAATTTCAATGTTCATGCGACTCGTATCGAAGCAGCATCCGTCGATAAGACTTACCAGAGTCTTGTTTCTTTCGACGAGACAGTAAGCAAGACGGACTTGGAAGCTGAGTTGATCCGACTTATCCGATTCAACATCGAGTCCATCGGAATCGCACCCCATGAGGTGTGTGTGCTCGCACCACAGTGGACGCACCTTGCAAGCATGACACGTCGCCTGGTAGCGAGCATGCCAGAGTATTCGTTCGATGGTCCCGGCATGGTTCCCTTTGCGCGTGACACAGAGAATTTTTGGTACCGGCTCTCGAAGATTGCACTTACGCAGGCGTCGCCGGCAATGTATGTCCGCAGACTCCGCTGGGCCGGCGATATCCTGAATGACCTAGAGGCGGCCGGGGCGAGCGTGTCCAAATTCACTCGGAAATCCCTGTTAAGGGAATGCAACGCGATCAAGATAGATGAAACGGATGGGCTCACCTATCTCCGCACGTTCTTTGAAATGCTATTTGCCAACTTGGCTATCGACTTTCGTCTTTTCTCGCTGCTTCAAGAGCATCACACAGCCTTTTTCGGTAGTTCGCAAGCTAGAATTGATCGTCTAAAGAGCGAGGGCAGCGAATTCATTGGAGACATCGAGACGTTTAGAAAGGTATTTCAGAGCCGGACAGGCATAACTATTTCAACAATTCACGGCGTGAAGGGGGCAGAATTTGATGCGGTGATCGCCTATGCCTTGCTGGAAGACATGGTGCCGCATTTTAATGACCCGAACGGCCAAGAAAGTGCGATGAAACTGCTATATGTCATAGGATCACGCGCAAGGAAGAACTTGCACCTAATTTCGGAACGGGGTCGCATTCGCCAGTACACTGGTGAAGAATATCAAGCGACTCGGCAACTCGTATCCTGCAAGTTTTCATACGACCAGGCCAAGTGATTACACGATTTGAATGATTGCAACTTGTCACACGCCCCCCTCCCAAATCGAGATCAAGATCCCGTCCTAGTGCTCTATTCGCACTATTTCCTAGCAGCCGATCTGATGCGGAATAATTATGTGAAACTTAAAAATAAGTGGAGAAACCACGGCTATCTGAGCCAGGACGATACTGTTGCGCAGGGCATTTACTTCTCCTCTTGGCTTGGATTTCTTGGTGTGACGTGCGAAGGCTATAAGAAGCTGAAGATGCGTATTTTACTGCAGGGAAATCGTCCGGAAGCCTTCCGCGAACTTATTCCTAAGTCTGATGAAATAGGCAGAGTGATGAAGCAGCATTCTGACCCGCTCAGGGGGTTTCGGAATAATGTCTTCCATCTTCGTGACGATATCGAGGCAATGCAGCGGTTCTTTGCCAACGGAGCAGTACGTCTTGTATGGGCCGAGGGGTTGCATGCCGCTATCGCTGAGTTCTTCTCGATGTACCGTGTCCTATGTGAAGTGCACTATGTGATGCATGGTCGTGCGAGTGAGATGCAAATGGGACAGAATCGCCCGAGGCTCAGGAAAATGAGTGCGTCGTAAACTAGGCGTCGAGTGATTGTGGGAAATAGCATAGAGCAGGTCGGCGTGGCATGGAGTACGACGACGAATTGGTCGCTCTGAACTGCCCGCTATGGCATGCCGAGGCTTGCTACCGCGACGCTCTCATATGACTCCTAGCCCACAAACTCACAAATGTGAGAAGAAGTCTCAATCTAGCCTAACCCATTGCTCTGCATCGCTTTCTGAGTCGATATTTGCTCATGCCGGGTACTTGACATCTGCCATTTTTTAGCCGCGGCGGCAACCGATTTCTAAAAACTCCCGGCTGGCACTGAAATTCGTCGCGCGAGGCTTTCTCTATAGTGCGCGCCGACTCCAGCCGAACCGATCCGCCATGCCCGCGCCTCTCTCTCCTCTCATCGTCCGGATGCGCCACGCCATCGAAGGCTGCCGGCCGATCCAGATCCGCGGGCGGGTCACCCAGGTCACCGGAACCCTGCTCAAGGCCGTGGTGCCCGGCGTGCGCATCGGCGAACTCTGCCAGTTGCGCAATCCCGACCAGAGCCTGGCGCTGCTCGCCGAGGTCATCGGCTTCCAGCAGCACCAGGCGCTGCTCACCCCGCTCGGCGAGATGCTCGGGGTTTCCTCCAACACCGAAGTCAGCCCTACCGGCGGCATGCATCGCGTGGCGGTTGGCGAGCACCTGCTCGGGCAGGTGCTCGACG
>AYEL01072376.1:0-13214 GCA_000484575.1 Olivierus martensii
AAAAAAAAAAAAAAAAAAAAAATCGCATAATTTCATAAAGGTAGGTCATAGGTCAAAAGAAATGGTAGCATTTGTTTCAGAATGTAAAAATTCATTAAAATTTCGAAATTATCTACTAAAATTATTTGAAAAATTGGACTGATAGGCCCTAACTTTGAGGCCCTGTATCTCGATAACAAGGGCCTCAGCGGTAAGAGATAATTACATTTTTGGACTCAGCACCTCAGAATTAGGGGGTGCATTATAAAGAGGGCAAATTTTCAATCCCAGAAATATGATACCCGTAAACAACACCATGAACTGCCTGAGCAACGCTGGGCATGGATATGCTAGTTAATTAATACTTTTGCATCATATAACACAGTTGAGATTGCAACCCACTGCTGTATTAACCTAATGTGACACACAATGTTCGTATTTTCAATTTTTTTGATATTTCATATTTGAAAAAACTTGTAAATCCAGAAACTCATAAAGTAGAAATTTTTTGTATGTTCCCTATAGCTGGAGGGCAGAATTCAATCATGTCATAAGAAACAATAAAAGTGTATCCTCTATTTTCTAGTAGGATTCCCTGCCAGAAAAAGAGGACAAGGAACTGATAGGATTCCCTGCCATACTTCTGATAGGATTCATTCTTCTTTTCACATAATTTCCTGGTCTCAAAGGATTAAACCATTCATTCATTTTCATTAAAGATAAAGGATGAAGCACTGTATGCCTAACAAGATTGTTTTGTCAAAAGAATTGGAATACTGAAATACTGTCATGAAAGAGAGAATCCAATTATTGTTTATCCACCAATAGAGACATACAATGTTGCAAGCTTTGAACATTTGCTCATTTCCAATTTAGTTTTATGAGATTTTTATCATTATCCATAAGTAAAACTGGTTTCAGAGAATGGCACTTCAATAATACTGATACATTGTTCATAATATGACAACAAAACTGAAAAAGAAATGAAATGGTTCAGAATATTTTCAAATCGATGGAAAAAAATGTATAATTGCATAAAAATGGATTACTTTGAAAGAAATGTAAATAATTATAAAATTAATAATTTTCATCATATAAAAAATTTTAGTAACTTTTTGAATATATTTTTATATGTATTCATATAAGCAGGAATATCAAAGAACATATCTATAATTTATTTACTTAAAATGGAAATTTTGATTCTGTTTATTCTTTCTCTTTCTTTCAAAATTATTGGCTTTTTATACTGCTGAAATAATTTTTCAATAAATATTCATATTTATAACAGAATACAATTAATTTTATTGTGTTACAAATGAAGATGAAGAGAGATAAACAATATTCCATTCTTTTCTTTAAAAATATAAAAATTGAATAAAGAAATGATAGAAAACTTCCATTTTTGTATTTTTAAAACAAATTAGTTTTATATCTTACAAATATTGCAATTTGTAGAAAATAGAATTGCAATTTATTACATTATACTGATGGGAAATAAAGCATTTAAGCATTTGATTAATGATGATTACCAGGAACAAATTAGATTATAAGTGTAAGGAATACCTGTAGCAGCAAATTAAAACATAAAATATAAGATTGTATTTATTGTAGAAAATAGCATTCATGTTTTTGTAATATATTTGTATATTTTATGCAATTAAAATCTAATTACCATTTGAATCACTATATATTATATCATTTCTTTTATTATGAATAAGATATAAAATAATTAATCCATGCTATTACTAAAATTATTAACTTTAAATTATAGAATTCATATTATCAAAAATGATGAAATGTAGTTCTTTTCTTTGAATTAGAATTTCAAAAAATTAATAGGTAGCTACTTACCCATAATTTGCTTTCATAAAAGAAAGCTTCAATCAATTCTACTATATTTGGATGCCTACATTCTGTTAAAATATCTATCTCCACCATAAAATCTTCAAGATCATCTTCACCTTTTAATTCACAAATTTTGGCAGCAGTTAACTGTCCTGTTTCTTTATTCTGTGCCTGTAATTAATTACATAATTAATATCACAGATTCAGATAGAAGATATATGCATAGTAAAAGCTGATTTTTTATTTTAATTCATGATATAAACTTCACAAATTTGTTTTCTTGTATTATGAGTAACCAGGATAAACAGGAAATTAATTTCCTTGGATAACTGATCAACAAAAAATATATATAATTATAGACAATAAGCATTTAATATTAAAAAATAAATAAATTGTATACACATATATATTCAAATGTTCTATTATTTATTGAAAAAATAAGTAATAAATCTGCTTATTTATGTAATAATTTTGTAGCAAGAAATTATTGCAATATTTGTAATTTTAATTTGATTCTATTTTGATTATCAATTATTCAGGATATAATAAAAAAATGAATCTGGGGCATTTAAAAATCTTACAGATATTACATCTATGATAAAACATTGATAACTAAACATCACTTCCAGGTTAAGGATTAACCCTGGTCAATCTGTAACCAGGGCTGGCCTTAGATCACTGGCAGCCCCTGGTGACTATCAAATTGGGGCCCCAAAATATAAGCTGCTTTTGAGATAACAATGTAAAAAGATGTGTGATGGGTGGGAAAAAATTATATTATATAATGATAAAACTTACGAATTCTCAGTTTTATATATCTTTCAATTTTCCAGCATTCTAAAAATTTAAAGATGTTAAATATTGCTTAAGTTATTCATACCTATTTCAGATAATTTTATTATTACAGCACTTATTATTATTATGCACTTAAGTGCATAATAATAAAATTACAGTAGTACCTTGGTTAACAACGTCCTCGGATAACGACGAGTGGCTGTAAGGAAAAAATGTATTGGTTAACGACTCCTGATTATGTGAACTTCTGACAAAATAGAGCTCTGTAAAACAGTTCGATCATCACGTGATTCGTTAGCTTAGTTGTTAATCATTTTTTTTATCACAATCGATTCAAATCCGACAATATCATTATTAAAATTAATAAAATTATAACCATATAAAAATATATTTAACTAAATGATAATTAACATTGATAGTAATGAAAACAAATTATTTAATTAATTAAAAATAGAGGTGCAACATTTCACTGGTTTTAGTTTCTAAAAGATGATTTCTAGACGATTATTATTATAAATTCTGCAACCAAAGTCTGATTCTATTGTTTGTTTGTCTTATACATATATTACATGACACCTGCAAGTAGTGTGACATCACAGTTTCAGATTCCATTAGAAGAAAAAAAAATGTCTGTTCGAGATCCTACAGTTCATAGAGACAATAAATTGACAAGTGCGTGTCGCTGTTCATTCGCCATCAAAAGGCAAAATTAAATTTTATTTGTATAATAATCATTGAATCTATAAACTGTTAATCAATGTTTACGGGTTCTTTTGTCAGAAAACTCCGAAGTGAGCCCAATTGTCCTTCTGGTGAAGATTGATAATTAAAAGCAGTTTTTGTGAATAATTCATTTCATTAATATTAATTTTTTTTTGTAGCAAATATGATGAACAATTCATTTCATTAATATTAATTTTTTTTTCTGTAGCAAATATAATAATTCATTTAGTTAATGTTAAAATTTTATAGCAAATTTAATAAACAAATAATATTTTCCATATTTTTAGGACATTTTAAATGAGTCTAATTAAAAACTGTTTTCATGAATAATTCATTTTATTAATGTTAATTTTTGTAGCAAATATAATAAATAGATGATACTTTCCATATTTTTAGGACATCTTGAATGAGTTTTATCTGCATTTTTAATACTTACTATGGTTGTGGGAAGGAGCCGGAACAAATTAATCAATTTTCAATTAAATCCTATGGAGAATTGCGCCTTGGATAACGATGGTTTTGGTTAGCAATGGTAATCTGGAACGGATTACTGTCGTTAACCAAGGTACCACTATATATTAATATGTTATAAAAATTTACACTCACTAAAACAATTACTTACAGTACAAATAAAAATCAACTTTTCTTGCTTTAATATTTGCAAAATTGTTTATAAGCTCTGAATAATCTAATGATTCAACAATTTTACTTTTGATTGACACGAACGCTAAGCTATTCAAGTGTTGTTGTGTCATACGTGATTGTAATTTTTTATTAGTTTCAACTTGAATGTATAGACAGGTCCATACTGGGATTTTCTTCAAAGATGTATGGACGAGTCTGACAGAATGTTAGTTGATACCCTGGATAAAATGCAGCAGTTGGATTACCGACTGCATTATATGTAATATTTTATTGCAATTGCATTTCTGTAGAAAAGCTTATTCATTTTTCTCTTTAATTTCCAAGTAGTTTTTGGTTGTGGGCCTTTTGCAACTTTGTGTGGTGGTCCCAACTAACTAGGGCCTTAGGGGTGGGTGAGCTGAGTAGTCGCCCAGCTCACCCACCCCTAAGGCCAGCCCTGCTGTAACCCAGATAATCCAACTCCAGATGGTTGGGAGTCTATTGTATTTAATATTAATTTTCATAAAAAGTATATCTTTCTTTTAAAAAATAAACTGAATTTGTCATAAAACAACATAAAAAGAAAATCTTTCAAGTATAAATCCATCTTTGATCAAATCTTTGTCAACTGACCAATACTTAACACATAACACATTAAAGGATCAATATCTGAAAGCCCTTTCTTATTACACAATATTTTATGAATAATACAGCTAATTTTGAAAAGTAGATTTATTATTTATAAGCTTTAGAAAAGCATTTTTTTATATCTATTTTCCAAAATATTTCAGCATATTGAAGAAATTAGTCTCTGTATATAATAATGACAGTAATATTGACATGGAGTTACAGTGAAACAGTCTGTTGGCCATAACATTTGTTAAATATAGTAATTAGCAAAAGTAAATGTTATTGAGTATTAAAAAAATTTTCTGATTTAATCCATTTTCTAGAATTTCTTATAATGAATTCAAAGAGAAACACTTGAAGGAGTATAGTTTTAAAAGCCCTTCATTAAAAAATATTCCTTCAACTCTAAGCTAACTTTATTCCTTCAACACTTTCCATAATTTAATTCTATTCATTCTGTCATATGCCTTCTCAAAATCCAAAAAAGATTACAGAATAATCTCTTTCATATACAGAGATACTTCTCCACAATTACATATATTGAGAAAATTGGATCCATACATCTCTTCCATTACTTAACATATTGAATATCTGGCATTCTCTCATCAGTCATCCTCTTCACTTTCTCAATTACAATTTTATTAAATACTTTCTCAGCTAACTTAAATTCTTAATTCTTGCATTCACCTTGTCCTCTTCTTCTTAGAGGGGAATCAATTACAGACTTAACCCATTCATCAACATAGTATTACAAGTTCCACATCTACTCCATAACAGATTTTCCACCATACTTCAACATCTTGGCTGTGATTTCATCCATACCAGTGCTCTTATCATACTTCAATATACCAATTGTACTCACGGCCTCTTCTGCACAGATTTGCTTCCTATATTCATATTTGATTTTTTATCTAACTACATGTTTAAAAAATATTTACATATAAAACATATATAATTTTTTATTTAATTTACAATCTATAAATGATATTTTGCAAATGTTTTCAGATTAGCTGGCCATTTGTTTATTTGGCCTCAAGTTCAGTCTCATAGGAGTAATTAATCAGAGTCTATTGTACAGATGGTCCCCTACTTATAATCATTTGACTTATGATAATCCAATCTTATGATTACCCTTACAATATTCCAAACTTGACTATTTTCATAGCATATTGGCTATAAATATTTTTTTGCTTTATTCAGATGCCTAGTAAAGCAATCACTTACCACTTTGGGGATCTAGGTTCAATTCTGGATAAGTTTACACCTTGGAGCATGGATACAATTCAGGATTATCTTATCACCATGGAAGATCTGGGATCAAATCCTAATGATTTTACTATCTTGAAGGATTCAGAGTTCCATTTTCTATTATTATTACTAAAATTAATATCATTGTGAATCATTTTATCCAACTTATGATTTTTTAAACTTACAATGGGGTTATCAAAGCATATATAAATAAAAGACTACCTATATTTAATTAAAAAAACTAATTATCAGTAAGACATACATCAAATGTAAAGTTTTCTTGAATACAATATTTTTGAATTTTTTGATAAAAATAATAAATACAATTAATATTTAGATATTTAAGATAAATAATTAAAGATTAATTTTAATATGGATGTAGCACATAATTCATGATTAGATTTTATGCATATAATATATTAATCATATCTTTGCAATAATTCTAAACCACTTCAACAGACACTTTGCATTGGATCCAATCTATATTCACATCTCATTCAATTGCTATTTCATTAAGATAGTTATTATTTTAGTTTTATAAATTATTGTGATATTCATTTAGTTTATATGATTAGTATATATTGTACAAATTTTATGGTTCTGTATTTTAGTATTTTGCATATGATAAATCAGAAACTAGCAACTATTTTATAAAAACAGGCCACATTATTAAGAAGTGACTTAGAAATAGTATAAATTATATATTTAACTAAAACTGGATAAAGAGTTTAAATATATTATGATCTCTTTAAAAAAAATACAAGAAGAATGCAATAAAAATGTACCATCATTTATTGTTTTATTCTTGTATTTATTCAATCACAATGAATACTGTAAAGCCAATTTATTGCATAATATGTATTTAAAAGCACCATAAGCAGCTGAGAATGACAACATAAAAAATACTTTATTAAAACGAACGTTTTCGGCTAACTAAAGCCATCTTCAGGTTATACATAAACATTATAACGGCACACCCGTTTTAGAACAATAATTGGTTCTAAGAACATTGTTTTCTATTTAAATTTAAAACTTAACAATCATAAGTTATTACAAGCTACACATACAAAAACCTAACCGTATTATATAATAAGTACATAGGTAAAAATCAAATAAAATAAATAAAACAATTAAAATTGTAGAGAGCAGTAATAAAAATAAAATAATTAAAATTTATAGAGAGCAGTAATCAGGATTATTATACTACAAACAAAGAACCTGTGCTGTAACGTAACATATAACTACACCAAACTACTTTTTGATGGCATATTCCCAAGCTTTAGACACTTCTACTACTCTTTCATTCAAAAGGGATTCTTTATCCTGCCTTTGCAGTATTTCTAGCGTTTCCGTTATGTATTTGTGTTCGTTTCTCTCCAAGTGTCTAATCACCTTAGCTCTGTTCCAGTTTATTTCAAGGTCATTAGCATATGCTTCAGTCGCAAGAGCAGTAGTTATTTTTCCCTTACTGATATCTCTTTTATGTTCAGTTATTCTTTGCTCTAGAGTTCTTGTTGTTACTCCGATATATTTCGAGCATTCTCCGTCTTTTACGTTTCTTACTGGTATTTCATACACTCCTGATTTTTCAGTCATCTTTAACGGCTGTTTTTCGTTTCTCAGTTCACTGTATACTGTTGGAAGCCTCTTAGTTGCTATCTTTTTGCCTTGTTTCTTTACTAAATTCTTAATGCAACAATACTTACTTAAGTTATGCGGTATAGATACAAACATATTTCCTTCTTGACCTTTTGGTTGTAGACCTGTTGTCATTCTCAGCTGCTTATGGTGCTTTTAAATACATATTATGCAATGTTTTGGAGTTTAAGCGGTTAATATTTTCAATATAGTATGGATAGCCAATTTATGATCTCAGACAACTTAAAAAAAGAGCAATTAATTCTTATTTATTGATGCTATGAATATTATAAACTGTCAAGAAAAATGGATTTAAAGCTAAATATTAATATGGAAAGTGCCAATTCATTACAAGATTGCTGATGGATTAAATGAAATTACAATAAAGAACACAGGCTGCAGACTAAGGTGAATAAGAATAGTGAATATTATATGTAAATATTTAATTGAATTCCAAAAAAAAAAAAAAAAAATTGAATAATATAATTGTAAGTGCATGCAAATTTTTTGTTCTATAATTTTTTATTTTATCTATTCTCAGCATTTCACAATTATGCAATTTTTACATTACTGGGGAAATTAACACAGAATGCAGCATATATCATAAATATGTTATAAATTATTACAGATGCTACATTCTGTTTTATATTAAATCAAAAATATTTGCATTGCATATTAGTGTTTGTAATATAAATTATTAATGTTCTGGTAACTATTACAGTCAAACTTTGATAAGACGCCCCCCGTTAAGCTGCCACTCTTGCTGACCAACAAGAAATTTGGCAGAACAGATCTTTCTTATGTTAATGGAATAAGCATACCCCAATAAGATGCCATCCACCATCTGCCAGTAGAAACATCTAAACGAATATTTGTTTTGGTATTGCATTTGTCCTCGTTAATCCGCCATGGGGGGAGAGATGACTTACATCCCGAAGTTCATCAGTACTGTATATACAGTATTAAAAGCTCTGGATTCATTATGTAACCTGTGGGTGGAAGAGATGAAGTTAACAGTTAATCATGTGCCTCTTTAAGCCTGGTTCACACCTAGGTTGTAGACAAATTTAAGATAGTAAGAACCAGATCGTTTTCATCGTTTATTTTGTACTGAACTGTGGGGATCGGCAACCCCCCTTTTCTGTTGTTGATAGATGAGTTAAGGAATGTGAAACTAATTACACAGTTTAATAACAGGTTGTATTAGATATCGTTATTGTTCGTTTCAAAGTAATAAATTGTAGATAGTTTATTTGGATGTCAATGCAAAGTCTGAGACTTGACACCTGAGCCATCTGGAAGTTATGTAAGACAAAATTGTCCCCAGGAAAGGTGAGAGAAGAGGTTAAACATATAAAAGAGCTGGGACAAAGAAGGTCAGGGCTTTTGGTTCTGAGTCTTGGTTTTGTCTTATTTTGTTGTCTCTAGCTTCATCCATTTTCTTCTGTTTGCATCCTACCTCATACGAGCTCTAGGAATACAAAGAAAAGACGTCTGAGGGAAGTTTGATAGAAGTCATCTTCTAGTGTTTCCGTCTGTTGTGTTCGTCCTCGTCAATAACTTTGGGACTAAAGACAATTTAAAAAAAGGACTAAAGACTCTGCTATAAAGGTGGTAGACCTGAAGTGAAGTGCTCTGAAGTGCTCTCAAGTGTGTTCCTAATCTTTGTAAAATCAAGGTATATCTCTCTCTCTCTGTTTGTCGGTAGTCAATACCTGTCCGTAGAAATCTCTCTTTATTTAAAAAAAAAAAATAAAGAAGCTGTTAAATTCATATTCAATGTTGTTCTCTGTCTGATTTACTGAACTGTCTCTGCCAGTCATCCTTACTCACACAGAATACAGTAATTTGTTTGTAGGTTTAACACCTGTTGTTTCGACTTTTCAGAATTTCTGTTTCCAGGTCTGGGAAAACCTACAGAGCAAATAAGGATACTGTACAATAAGCTGTGTTCATTTTGTTTTACAGAGAACTCAAAGTAGAAGATCAGAACAGCAAATGGACATGTTTTCTATATAGTACTGTACATGTATGGTATGTATACTATACTGCAAAGTATACAGTTTTTTTGAAAATATAATATACAGTGTTTTTGTATAGTTCTATAATTCTAATAAACTGCTTAACTTCCAAGTGATAACTTACAAAGATTAAAACAGCACATTTAGCAGTAGGATTATCAAAGTAAATAACTTTTTAATTCTCAATAACGTTTTCATTATACAACGATACTATCATCAGTTGAGTAACACATTCTATATAAAAACTACAAAACGGATACAATAAATTAGAATAGAATACATTTAAAAATAATTTATAAATATACAATTAACAGAATAAACATCAAACTTAAAGAGAGCTTCTTATTATATTATATTATTTACCCTGGTGGGAAGGGGAATAATAAAAAGGTCTCAGTAGAAACAAACGTAATGGGTTAGCTGTTCTCCTTGACTGCGCACTTCCACGCCATACTTAATTCGTCAGCTCGCCTAATATTAATTATATTATTAGAATTACTGGACCTTATAATTTCTAGTTTTTCTCTGAGTGGTAAATCCTTACGATTAACTACATTTTTAACAATTTTGGCAGAATTGTTAAAAATATAGTTAATCGTAAGGATTTACCACTCAGAGAAAAACTAGAAATTATAAGGTCCAGTAATTCTAATAATATAATTAATATTAGGCGAGCTGACGAATTAAGTATAGCGTGGAAGTGCGCAGTAAAGGAGAACAGCTAACCCATTACGTTTGTTTCTACTGTGACCTTTTTATTATTCCCCTTCCCACCAGGGTAAATAATATAATATAATAAGAAGCTCTCTTTAAGTTTGATGTTTATTCTGTTAATTGTATATTTATAAATTATTTTTAAATGTATTCTATTCTAATTTATTGTATTCGTTTTGTAGTTCTTATATAGAATGTGTTACTCAACTGATGATAGTATCGTTGTATACTGAAAACGTTATTGAGAATTAAAAAGTTATTTACTTTGATAATCCTACTGCTAAATGTGCTGTTTTAATTTTTGTAAGTTACAGTTTTTTTGTATGCTAATTATAAATGTACTATATTTTATTAAATTTAATAAATTCGGACTTCATTTTCATCTCTATACTACATGTGTTTTCAATAAGCCAACCCCAATTAGCCACCAAAATCATCGCCGAATGGATGGTGGCGTCTTATCGCGGTTTGACTGTATTACCATTTCTAATATTGATTTAATCAATTCAAATTTCATCATATTTATCTTTATATGTATGAAAATAATCATATATATATATATATATTATTTCTCTACATATTAGATATTCATTATGTTGCAATGTACTTATATATATATACCTGCATATTACAGAGAAACAAAATAAAATTATTAGTGATATAATCATAATTAAAAGTAATTTCAATTTTGTAATAAGGGGAATTCTTTTGCCAATCATTAGTAGTTTAACAAAATTAATTTCATGATGTTATTCTGAAGCCAGAAAATGAAAAAAAAGTTAAAATTGAAACTAAAACAAATTTTATTTTATTTGCAAAAGTAATAAAAAAAAAATTTCTTATTAGTTACATTATTTTGTGATTAAAATTAATTTTTTAAAATATAATAGGTTAAATATTATATATACAATTTGCAATATATAATATATAGTTTAATAAAAATGCAACTATATACTATTACCACTATATCTAAGATCTCATCTTTTTGGAAACTACATTATTGAATTTCTAATGATATATTATTAATGAATGATAATAACTTTTTAATTTTTCATTAAAATTTAATTTTTTTTTTTTATTAAAGATTTAGTGAAGAACTATATATCTTCTATGATGAAGAATTAACTTTTTATTTATAATGGAAATAAAAACTTAGGACAATGAATTTGTTATATTTTAAATATAATCCTGCAATATACAGATTACATTTAAAATATTGGAATATTTATGATAATGGAGGTTATTGGTGAAGTATTTGTAAGGTAGCGCTGATTGGAGACATAATGTAAACAAGAGGTTATTGGTGAAGTATTTGTAAGGTAGCGCTGATTGAAGACATAATGTAAACAAAGCCTGTTTTGAGAAAAGTAAGGGGGTTGCTATGGCAACGGTGTTTTAGATCTCATGTTTGTAGCAGTTGTAGGGGAGTGTTGTGCCTGAAGAGGGTGTGGAAGCACCGAAAACATTAGTGCAGAGTTTAATAAAGGTTGTAACTATACTGCGAGTAGTGCTGTTTTTTAAATTAGTATGTTCAATGTATTCATGCTTTTTCATACAAGCCATAAAAAATATTTCTTATCTTTTATACTTAGCATAGGATGTTATAAAATTTAATCATTTGAGTATGATGTAAAACCAACATGAAAATTTTACAATTAAATAATTACGATAAATCTTTTTAATTTTACATTTATCTTGCAAAT
This sequence comes from Olivierus martensii, assembly GCA_000484575.1. NCBI lineage: Eukaryota > Metazoa > Arthropoda > Arachnida > Scorpiones > Buthidae > Olivierus > Olivierus martensii. Next base: position 11,921 of record AYEL01072376.1, read on the forward strand.
ATTTCTGAAAACAAAATTTTTTTAAAATTTAAATTATTCTCATTTTATATTTATAAATTTCAATAAGGAGTCCAAGGAAATGTAATGTATTACTTTTAATAAATGAATATTACAATTTATTACATTTGTAGCAATTTTAATATGGCTTATGAAATGGCAAAGCACATCTTTTCTTACAATTAAAATTATTTTTTCTCAGATGCCTTTTCTCTATTTTCTATAATATTTAAAATATAAATACAGCATAATAAAATTTGTAGGAAAAAGACCATTTTAATAAGGAAAGAAGATCAAGAGTAAACTTAATTAAACTATATATATTATTATATATTTACTTATTCATGTTTTTTAAATATGAATCTTAAACCACTGCAACAAGACTCAATCATATTATAAATTCTGAATTTCCATTATCTATTTAAAATGTTAAAATAATGTAATAATTTCTTCAGTTTAAGAGAAATAACAAATAATTATAAATTTAAATATTATCTCAATATTTTAAAATATTGAAATAATATTTTTCACTAAGTTTTAATTAAATACAAAATAATTTTATAAAAAATACTACAATAATGAATAGAAAACTAATGTATGATTAAAATAGCATCATATGAAAGATTTGTTTATAAATTTGTATTTTTGGCAAAAGAATTCTATGCCATCTAAAGATAACATTTATAAATAGTCTTATTAAAATAGACAAATATAAATATCTAAGCAAAAAAATGAAATCAAACTGCAATGAACTGAGAGGGAAAAAACATCTCAATATATTTGCCTAGCTATTTGGCATATTATTACCATCTATAATAAATTGTAATAATCAATGAAAAATTTCTCAGTTTTCATTAATTAAATGTAAAAAATTATAAACTAGAATGGAAAATGCTCTGTTGGAACATAAATAGCCAAATATGGATTTAAAAAAGAATCACTTATTAAAAATGAAAGGACAAGAGAGTCTTAATGCTTTATATGGAATAAAGTTTTTCTTGGAATTTTTAAATGTCTTAAAAATTTTAAATTTATGCAAATTATTTTGATATTGGAGTTTTTGGAACTTTATTAAGACATACTTTTATGATTTCATAATTGAAAAGCAGCTATATACACATTTATAATTAAATGTTTTCATATTAAAATGAAGTTTGATCATTTTAATATAAAAATACAATTTTGATAATTCTTAAATGTTAATTACTAAATGATTTTGATCATTTAAGAATTCAAATAATTATAAATTAATATTATTATTATTGACTTATAACAAGTCAATATTTATTATTATTAT
>AYEL01072380.1:0-69179 GCA_000484575.1 Olivierus martensii
GTCCGAAAACGTTTTACAGAAATAAACCTGTATGAGTTACTTGCTTGTTGTGCTGATTTTTCAATGTTTTTATTTTATGTTTTTTATAAATTGAAAATTGATTATTTAAAAACTTTGATATTTGAAAAATGTGATTTCAATTAGATAATTGAAATTCTATTATATTCATAAAACAATTTTTATTAATAAGAAACTTACCATCTGGACTACCAGTAGTATGATCAATCAATAACTTTAATTGAGAATCAGATTCTGAGCCTGATTTCCTTAACCAAGATCCTCCTAAACTAAATGGTGAAGGAAGATTCTGCCAAGTACACATATCAGCTTCAAAATTGCAACTTCCAGGTAAAGGACAGGATCCTTCTAAAAACTTTATATCATCAAGAGCAATTATTGTATTGTTTGCTTTCTTTATACCAGTGAAAATTATCTGAAAGATAATTCAAAAATTTTTATAAAATGTATATTTAAAATTCATTTTTTATTATTAGATTAAAGAAATACTATCATAAAAAAGTACAAATGATATTGAAAATAATTTGTTAATATAGTAAGTCATCATTTTACTATTATATTGCCAAGAAAAATTAAATTAATTAATTAATTAATTAAAAATTTTAAGGCAGTGAAACAGAATAACATCCTATTTTCATACATTTATCTTCATAATGGAGGGAAAATGAGGTAGAAACCTATAATAGTTATAGAAAATTAAGTAGCCATATTTATATAAGCACTAACTCAAGTACACAATATTTTCTATAAACAATATATAAATTAAACTATATAGCATACAAGATATTCAGCCAGAGTGGCAGGTAAAAACACTTCATCTTTCCAATCAGAGGACATAGAATCAAATTTGGAACCCCAATGATAAATCTGTGAGGTCATGTCAAGCTTATCAATTCCTGTCCTATTCAATTCAAAAAGATTTCACATGTGTTAGAGACTGTGATAGAGTCTGGAGTGATATAGCAGTTTAGTGATTAGTGAATAATTCAGATTTGATATTAAAAATCTAACCATAGACATAACACCTGTAAGTGCTATGTCTATGGTTAGATTTTTTTTTACTTGAAATATTACCTGGAAGGGGTCACTTTTAGAGCTCATTACTAGCTGTTTAAGATCAATTGAAAGGGTAAAATATGGATTGAACCTGAATCTTCTAAGCCAGGAGTTCTTAACTGGGGATATCTATTCCTCTTGGGAATATGGGAACCAAATGTTGGGGGTATGAACCTTGATCTCTAAAGTACAGTAAATTCAAGCTGTTGACATATATGGAAATCAGATTGGCAACTAATATAAGGAATGGTGATTATTATTTCAATAGTCAAGTGAAAGGGTATGGGACCAATGGACAATCTATTGGTGTCTGGAGTCATCAAAAGGTCCTAAAGACAAAAGGTCCTAAGACCCCATGGCTATAATTGTGTATATGACTTTCCAATTAATATTTTTGCTTACTTGTGCTATTTTATTCAGCAGAAACCCTATGAACACATTTGTGTATATCTATGCTTAACACACAAAATATATATTACTATCTAGTATTAGTTTTTTAGCTAAAAAATTCAATTTAGTCCAGTGTCATATGGTAGTCAGCCTAAAGATGAGTTCTTGTACTTTCTAATTTTAAATTACAAATTACTATGATGACTTATAAACTTGTAATTTTTTAAATAAAGCAAATTATTAACAATTTTATGAAAAATATATCATCATTTGAATATATTTTGCATACAGGCTTGTAAAAACAAAGTTATAATCAAAGTTACAATTGTAGCCATTGGGACTGAGTACATAGGCTTCACCTAATAGTAACTTTCTTCAAAGTATATTAATTGATTAAATAAGTTATTATAAATATTTATTTTGAGAATAATTACTAGGTTTTTTTTAATATATAAATTTTGAAATTATTATTATTATGAGTTAATTTTATAGAAATGGTAAGCAAACATTTATGTCTCAAAATGGATGTTTCACAAATATTAGAACTATTGGTAAATTTAGAATATTCAGATTTAGAATTGTCTTCAAAAGATGAAATGGATGATTTATTAGAAAAAATAGGAATGTGCAATGTAATGACATTGAAAAAGATAAAATCGAAAATGAGGTTCAATCAGCTTCTGTAAATGATGAAAATAATGATGAATCCTGTTAAATATTTCAAAAGGTATATTTCAGATGAACTTTTTATAGTATGGCTGAAATGACAAATATTTATTTTTTACAAAGTAGTAAAGTTTTTTTAACCTAACAGAGTGGAAGAATTACAAATATTGTTCGGCTTACATATTGTCCTAGAAACATTGAAATTTCCTTGAATCAGAATTGAGATATGAGATACAACACATTAAGATACAACACTAAAAATAGAATTTTTTTTGGAAAACATGGCAGAGATAGGTTCTTACAGTTGAAAACAAATTTACATCTTATTCATAATATGACAATACCAAAGGATAATTAAGATAAATTTTTAAAAATTTGTACACTTTTTGATGCACTGTGCAAATGATGTTAATAGATCAACAAATTTTATAAGATATTGTATCTTCATTATTAAAAACAAACTATTTTTATTTTGTTAATTTCTAAAATGCTCAATTTGTATGAAGTAATTTTATATTTTAGTTTAAACTGATGATTTTTCAACATGATTCCTAAAAATAAAATTGGACATATTTGAATAAAGTCAGACCTAATATACACAATTGTGTCCACAGTATTATTTTGATATCAAATTGACATAAAATTTGATTTTTATTTCTAAATTCATTAAAAAAATAATAAAAAGTAATTACATTTAAAAAAAATTTTTTCTCAACACAAAAAATTTAGGTCTGGTTAAACTGAAAATTATCTGTATAGCTGCTCCTCTAGTTACAAACATAATTTGTATATATATATTTGTTTGTAAATCAAGTTGTTTGTAACTTAGATATTGCTGTTATTTTGACTCCAAAAGTATTTAAATAACATTATATACTGTATTTTGTAATATATTTCACAATTGGACCAATTAAAAGTTTCTTATTTCAAAAATATTTTTTGATTTAACTAATGAAATTGATAATGACTTTCTAAAGCCAAAAACATTATTCCATGTCTTATGATAATAAGAAACAAAAATTAAGTTTATAATAAAACCTATTTTGGTTTAAATAAAATCTTTCTATCAAGGGAGTGTTTAGTTTGGATTTTAGATTAAATAATTTTCTGACCCATGATTCCAAAGCCTTAATGAATTAGTTGTTTCATCAGTTCAATGATGATGATGATGATAAATAATCATCCAATATCTCCTTTTTCTCATTCCCATATCTCTAAAGCATCATTAAAAATTTAAACAAATATAATAAAACTAATGTAAAACACTAATATTTTCTTCATATAATGAAAAAAATATTATATACTATATATTATAAGATTTATATTATTTAGTTTTATCACTATTGTAAGTACAAATAGTCGTAAGTCGATGACTACCTGTATTAGGTAATTGGCAATCAAAGTTGGAAACAAATTAAAAATTCATATATTGCAATAATTTTATTTCCATTATGTATACAATTATAAATTATTCTTATGGAATTTATTTTAATTGTAGCATTAAACATTGAAATAATCATGTATTTGATTTTAAATTATGCTATACAACCTTTACCATATTCTTGAATCAATATCAAATTTTGTAAATTATCAAGAGATTATTTTTTACCTCAAAAAATAAAATAAGTCACTGTGTATTGAGTATTTTATTATAAAGATTTCCAAACCAAAAAAAATTTGAAAATATCATAAAATAAAAAGTGACCAAATAATTAAGAAATAAAACAAATTTCTGAGAATTAACAAACAAAAAAATATATAAATTATGTAAATGATATAATGACCATAAAATAAATATATAATCTAACATTTTTTTTTTACTTTCCCATCCATAAATAGGTTGAAGTTTGATATTGCCTAACAAACTCCATATTTTCAAGTTTTTTGGTAAATTCATAAAATTTTAAAAAATTCACATCAAAGTTCAATTTACTACATAAATATGCATTCATCAATTACACATGCATCCTGTTGCAATCATCAGTCTATATATTACCCATTATTGAAAAGATTTTTTCCATATAAGCATTACTTACAGGAAGTGACAAAATTTTTGCTATAAGCTTTGATAGTTATGTAAATATTTTATTCAGTATTTAATATAAATTATATTTTCAATAGAAAATATTTTTTACATGTATTATTTCTATATTATTCATACATATAATCATAAATATAAACATTTCATAGACTTAAGTTTTAATGCATTCCACACTTTTGTTAATTTTTGGAATCAGTTAAAAAATACTGATGTACACACCAAGTTTGGAATGCTGTTTATCCAAATTTCATCCTTTTCAGTTTTCCTAATGTCATTCACTCAAAGAATTGTTTAAATTCATTTTTCTTATTATTATTTTGTAAAATATATAAGGATTTTAATTAACACCATCCAGAGAAATATAGAGTTGTTCGGAAAGTAATTTTGTTTTTTCATGAAATGAACGACAATTTTTTATAGTATATAAATATTTTATTTAATTATATTTTTTTATAGTATATAAATATTTTATTTAATTATATATTGACCATTTGTCCAACACATGTGCTATCTTTCTGGTAATAGCATGATTCCATGCTCATAGAATTTCTGATCTTTGCTTGCAAAAAATGAACCAAGTGATTTTTGGACCAAGTGTTTTGCCATCTAAAGAATTCTGTAAAGACCAGAATAAGTAGAGTGTTTTGCCATCTAAAGAATTCTGTAAAGACCAGAATAAATAATAATCGATGTTTTGCTGTCTAAAAAGTTCTGTAAAGACCTGAATAAGTAATAATCAGAGGGTGCCAGATCTGACAAATATAGTTGGTGTGGTAGCACATCCCATCCAAGCTGCAACAGCTTCTGGCTAGTCATCAAACGTGTATGAAGTCTGGCATTATCATGGTGAAACACTATGCTTTTTTTGTTAATCAGTTCTGGCCTCTTCTGCTCGATGGAATCACTCAATTTGTCCAATTGGTAGCAGTACACTTCCAAATTAATTGTGGAATTATCTGGTAGAAGCTCAAAAAGAAAAAAAAAAAATTCCCTTGAAATCCCACCAAACCAAGAGCGTCACTTTTTTATTGATGAATATCAGCTTTTGGAGTGCTTTGAGCTAGCTCATCTTTTCTGCTCCATGATCGCTTACATTCAACTTTGTTGTAAACAATCCATTGTAGAAAGGATCATTTTCTTCATGTTTGAGCAGCAAATCACAGATGTCAATGCAATACAACAAATCTCTTTCTTTGAGAACATGTGGAATCCAAATATTGAGCTTTGAAACAAAACAAAGTCATTTCAAATGGTCATCAATGGTCAAATTTATAAATTTCAATCTTGTAGCAGTTTCTCGTGTTGTTATTCAGCAGTTTGCTTCAACCAATACCTTTATTTTGTCATCAGCTTCAACTGACTTTTCAGAACGTGATGCAGCTTTAATATCAAGATTGTCAGAATGAAATTTTGCAAACCAGTTTTGGCACTGGCTTTCTATTAACACATCATCTCCATACACTTCATATAACTTTTTTCTTGCTTGAATAGCATTCTTACCTTTTCGGTAATAAAAAAGCAAAACATGTTGAAATCTCCATTTTGATATGATACCCAAAAAAAATAAATGCACAGAATCAAAAAAAATTTTTTTATAAATAAACCTTGAAATGTTAGCTGTCAAAATATATAATAACAATAAGGTTTAGAATGAAGTTGGCTGGTTAAAAATAAAACTAACAACACTCATGGGAAAAACTAAATTACTTTCCAAACAACCCAATAATAACAAATTGGAGTTTTTGGTTAAACCCAGAGAGGTGGCAATTCTACTACTAGTGAAAATTGTAATTTACACTATTGGTAATAAAAATCTTGATAATTGAATGTAGTATTTGTACTTAAATATTTAATTAAATTATTTTTAAATCAAAATACAATAGGTCCTTGTTTAACATTAAGACTAGGTTCCTCAAAATTTCAATATTATTGAATCCCCAATGATGTGTGTTATAAGTCAGAGTTACATTTTTAGATTCTGGTATTAGAAGAAATATTTGATAATTTTTCTCATCTAAATATTATTTTATTTAGATGTTTAATTATGGAATAAAATGAAACAAAAACATGATTTATTTGTGAAATTTTACATATCAGATATATATATTGTACTTTAAAAATAAAAAAAAATTATATTCTAATAAAATACAGCTTAGAATTCAGATATTTTGATTATAATTAATTTTTTTAATGATAGTTCTCATTCATTCATTAATTACTAATGAATGATTGAGAACTTCCACTCTAGGTTCTTTCATAAGTTGCCAACACTTGTTGAGATCTGTTGGGTATAAGGATGGTACAAGCCTGCCATATATCCCTCATATAAATTTTTCACCGGATGATTGAAGGATGAGGTTCAATGGGCTGAGCCTGGACCCCCCTTGAAAAATTGATGGAGTGAGACCTGGATCCTCCAGGATGGTAAGCCACAGCTTTATCACATGGCCATCCAGCCGACCTGTCATTCCATCAGTCCACAGGTCCCACAGTTTGTTCTGTGAAGTGTTCATTATCCGAACATGTGTTTGTTATCCGATCATAAAAATCTTTCGCAAAAGTGTTTATTAACCGATCACCCACTGTATTACTAGATCATTTTTATCCAGAGAAGAAAAAGCTCTCAACACATCACAGACCCATCATGCATTTGCTGACTCATTTTAATCTTTTTTTTGTCTTCTCAAGTCAAATCTTTCCAAAAACTCTTCTAAATTATAAACTAAACATTTAAAAACAAAGCACTAATTGTACTTTCTGCAATTAGTGCTTTGTTTTTAAATGTTTATTCTTAAGTCATGCCAATAGGCATCTCATCCATCTGGACTATCCAGATTAAATTTTTTTCCATTTAAAAAAACAATTCCGTACCACTCATGAGTCTATGACATTGTCTTTGGTGAACTGTAATTGTGCAATTTTATGAGTTTGTTTTAGAAGTGGTTTCCTTTTCATCTCTGCATAGGCAATTGTTGGGCATTATTGCAACATAAGAAAAATAGTACAACAAGAACTGTCAAATGAAAGAACAATCCAAATACATGCAGCAAACAGATTGTTTTCAGTTGCAAGCCAATGATTGTGTACGTCAGCTCTACAGCTTAAGTTTTTTCCTTCCTGAGTCTTTGTCACGTGTCTGTGAAGTCCTCTTTGCAATACACCTCTATCAGCATACTGGGAATGGTTAATTTGAGCTGCAATATATATCTGGGACATCCCACATCCATGCAGCTTTCACATTTCATGAATCTCTTCTTCTTTCCGCTCAATCCCTTGTGGCGTTGTCAAAACAAATTGAAAATGCACCACACTATTATCTACTCCTTTGTTTTATGTACCACATTTACAATCTTGTTTCATTTATATAGAGATGTAAAAAATCATTTCTCTCAAGGGGTGAGTTTATAACTATGGTCAAGTTTTATTACATATTTTCTCTTGATTCCAGAAAAATTAGAAATAGTAATGCATTAAAAGTATAATTCTTCATTTTATTCATCAGTATATGTTTGAATAAGTGTTTCATGTTAAGTTTGATGAATTATATATCTTTTTAATAACACTTGGCTAAAAAATCTGTGAGAGAATATCACAATTGAATATTATGTTTGGATAAATGATGTGTTTGGATAAATGATGTATGTATGTTTGGATAAATGATGGATATTATGTTTGGATAAATGATGGTTAATCGACACACTACTGTATTTTGTTAATTTTGTTTCATTATTTTGTTCTAGCATTTTGTTGTTCCTTTGTTTTACAATCATGAAAAGTTTTATAATCATTGTTTACACTCATCTTCTGTCCTGGATTGCTTCAATATCTCATGTAATCTTATAATGTTACTAACATATAATTCCAAACAACCAAGTTTGCAGGAAACTGACAAGGATTTTTTACTTGCTTTACTTTATGTACTGCTATCTATCTAATTTTTATTTTTAAATAAATTTGAAGCACTTACTGCAGTATAGGAGGGGGGAAAAACTTTAATTCAGAAAAAGAACAACTTTTTCTGAATTAAAGTATTTTTTCTCCTATACTGCAGAAAGTGCTTCAATTTTATTTAAAAATTAAAAAATATTTATAACCAAAATGCATATTTCTGCAAGGTATTTGGAAAACTTGAACAGAATCAATAATAAAGTTGTTTTCTTAATCTTTGCAAGTGTATTTATCTTTTGCCCATTAACAGATTGCAGTTTACAAAGTCCACCAGATACTTCTTTATGGACTATTCACAAGAATAAATAACTGCAAATACAAACCATTGCTCCAGCTTAAATTTCTGTTTTAATTAAATTAATAATATTTCTGTTGTGATTCAGAAATGACAGAAGAATTTAAAAAACTGAAAAAATATTGTTTATTGTCGATAAAATTATACAGTTTAGTATAATTCAAAGTGTTAAATTTTTATTATTTTTTTACATTTTCCACTGAACAAACACTTCTATAATATTGTATAATAATAAAATTAAGTTAAAATTTAATATATCTGAGGCAAAGATGAAATTAGCATAAATAAGTGGTGATGAAATAAAATAAATTAATGAAATAAAATTAATCAAATTATGCTGTTTATCAGTTATATGGTTTTGTAAGACATGTTTGTTATAGAGCTAAATATTTTATAAGAATAAAAATTGCTAATTGTTAGGAAGTATAATTTAATATGATAAAATATGATTGATTACACTATGCTCCTCATTTGGCTTTCTTAAAATGTTTCATTGTGACATTTCAATGTAATGAATTTGGATTGGAATTTTATAAAACAAATAACTTTATATTAATATAAAGCTTTTATTTTACTGTTAAAATGTAAGATTTCATTTGAAATTTTTTGGTTGTTTATTAGTTGATAGTGAAACACTAGAAAGTTTATACCTTTATGTATGGTTATCATATCTTAAATAAAAAAAAGAAGACTTTACCATCTCTTATACAGAAAAATATAGGACATTATTATCTCTTATCAGAAAAAAGAGGACAACTTGTACCTTTATGTTTTTGCTATGTATCAATACAGTAAGACCCCGCTTAACGCTGCTCTGTTTAATGCTGTTTCGATATAACGCAATTTTTTCAAATTCTATGTTTTTATTGATTCACTTTGGCATCGTTTTTCAAACCATTATTCTTACATAAATCCGAAATCTCAGGAATTTGTTACATTTGATACTCCTATGCCATCTCATAATACATTTGATATCAATGGAGTTCATTACATACGAAAGTCTGATGCGGTCAGAGTTCATATTTATGATCGGTCATCAATGTTATTTTACAATAATAAAAATAACAATTATCCCATTTTAGTTTTAACCTGAATGCTGCCACTTTAAACTATAGTTCCTTGAAGTGAGAACATTTTTCTTTCATTAATATTTTTCATTGTTTATAGTTTACTACAGTCTGATTACTGTTTTTGGTTCTTAAAAATTTTATTTTCTAATTTTAAGAAATTTCTCATGAATGATTTATGAATGCAAATCGATATTAGCAATGAAAAATATCTATAATTAATGTGATACAATAGTAATAATACATGTTACAAAGTAAAATAATAAAAATGCTATGTATGTATTTTTTATTCACTGTCCTGTTTCACCTATCTCATTATTTACCGTATTAAAATGATCTCGTTTAACACTGTTTCATTTAGCACTTTGTTTCCTTGGAATGTATCCCCCATGTTAAATGGGGTCTTACTGTATTTTAATTTTGAATTAAAAACTTGCCAAAACTAATAATAATTTATTTTTGGATAAAATAGTTATTAATATAACTTTCTCCTAGATAACTTTTTTAGCTTGTACCCGTTTGTGATCATTTATATTATATGTAGATTTAATCTGTTTCAAAAATGATTTTTTACTAATCAAATATTTCTGAAAGTCTGTGCACAATATTTCTTTCAAATTATACTGCACAAATAAAAATCCTTTGACAGAATCAATGCTCAACTTGTTTATTTCCTTTGTCCACTGGGCCTATAGCAATGAAAAAATTTGTTTCAAATATGCATTGTGTGATGAAGCAGCAAAGAAAAAATCCGAATGACAAGCAACATTTTTAGAACTTTTGAAATATTTTGTCCACTTTTGGTGCACCATCAAATTCTGAAAATACACATCATTTATGAAGGCTTCAGTGAATTTCTTTAAAACATGAGAAATCTTTAAGACTGTCTATATTAAATTTACATTTATGTCTTGGCATCTTTTAAAATAAAAAATTCTTTCTTGAGAAAATAAGTTCCTAAAAAACACCTTGTACCCATGGTTGCAAGTTCAAAGCATTAAAAAACAGTGTTACCAACTGAAAAATTCGAATTAATACCCAAGTAATAGTCTAATTATTTTGCTTCCATTTTCACATGGTTCTCTTGAAGGGTAAATCAGAACCAATGGGTCAGAACTGGTACATGTGTATTAGATTTTTCATCAATTTCTTAGATGTAGGAAATAATTACAAAAATTAGCAACAGTATAAAAAACACCCAGGAAAAATTCTCAGCAGGCAGATGTGCCGAGTGATTTCAAAAAGCCAGACATTCTACTTATTTTTTAAAAACTGCCCGGACAGAAATTTACTGTTAAAAAAGTGGACATGTCCAGGAAAAAGAAGATATATGGTAATCCTATTTTATGCTTATACAGAGGAGAAAAAGTTATTTATTTTCAAATTTCAATCAATTGAAATATAAGATGGAAAATTATGCAAAACATTACATATAACAACAGACTAAAACATTTACAGTAGAGCGTCAATTATCCGAACTAATTAGGACCAAGGGTATTCGGATAATCGATCTGATAGAAAAATAGGAAAAAACACAATGTAAAAAATACAAAACAAATTTCAAATACATATGTTTTATTATACTTGTTCAGCCTAAAGGCTTGCTGCCTAAGTACTATCTTACTTAGGCTTGCTAAATACTAACTAAGTACTTAGGCTTACTTAGGCTTGTTTGAAAACATCACGCACTAGTGCATGCTATACTCGTTCAGCAGTGAACGAGTATAGTATGCACTAGTGCATGATGTTTTCAAACAAGTGTAGCTATCCTTGTTCTGTTCACATTTATGAGATTAAACAAGTTCAATAATTTGAACTGGTTTATATTGCATAGTGTAAACATGATATAAAGGCTATGTAATTTTCAATTGTTATATGCAATCGGTCTCCGCCAATACCCGATACAAACTAAATTATAAAAACAATAGAGTCAACGCGCATAACAAAAACTTAGATTCTCCCACCCTACAATATGTAGGGTAGGAGTATTGGTGGAGACCTGTTGCATATCACAATTGAAAATTACATTTGAATAAGCAACATTCCAGTTAATTAACATTTGGATAATCAACGCTCTACTGTAATATATTTGCTTATCGTAAGATATTGATGGTTCTTTGATGACAACTTTCCAAAATTTAATCTTTATTGCTTGCTGAATATGAATTTCCTCATCACATTGTCATAAAAAATTGAAATTTTCAATTGATGAGGGATTACTGTAATCAATTATTTGCTTGATTTTATTAAAATATTAAATGGCATAATAAAATTAATATATAATTTATTATCATATTTTTATCTTAAAAATTTTTTTAAAAATCAGTTTAAATTATAAATAAAATGTATAAAGCATTCATTTATTAAGTTTTAGATATTTAAAAATATTTTAAACCTTCGTAAATTAAGCATATATTGTGTATATGATATCAAAAATATTCAATCAATAATTTCAGCTAAAATAAAGAATAAACATCTTAATATATAGTATAATAGTTACAAACACTGCTTTAATAATAAACACATTATCACTAAGCCTTTTAACTAACAGTTAAACACTGTATTAATAGAAATGTTCTAAATATTTTTTAAATGTATATTATAGCTGAAGAAGGTAATAAGTGCATTGAAAACATATTAAAGAGAATTAAAATGATTTGAAATTGAATGTGATTTTTATTTCATAAATGAATTCATGGTTCTGTTGATATTATTGTGTTGTCTATAGCATATCAACAAACAATTTGATCGTATCATTGACTTATTAGGTTTTGGATTACAATAGAATCTGTTTAGTGCAAGATGAAAGATCCTAGATTGCCTTGAATTATCAAAAAGCTCTGACTGTATGCAATATATTTCTGAAAAAAATTTGAAAGATGTAATGTAATAGATAATTAATAACATCTATTACATGCACAAAACTTACTATACTTTCATCAAAAAGAAATTAATGTCCTATTTATTTAATGAATGAAATTGTTAAAGTTCATTCTTTTTAAATAGGATTGTTTCTTCCCTTGCAAAATTATGCTCTATTTTTAGAATCAGAACATAAATTAATGATGTGTCATTATGTTCTATACAGCATATTGCTTTATAAAGTCTAGACTAGACTAAAATCTGCATTTTGTATCACAAAATGATAAAAACAATATCTATAGCTATCTTATTCCAGAGTATGATGACTATAGTCATAATTGTTCTTCACTATGTTAATGCACATAGAAATAGTTCTAATAAACAAAGACAACAACAAAAGAGATATATAATGCACACATTGGCTTCTATATTTCAACTGAATTCAATTCTGTAAATTAGAAAAACTAGCCTGAATATAGCATATTGCCTTAAACTGAATGAACTCTGATTGAATGGGAATCAAACTTTCAAGATTGTATTGTATTTAATATTTTATAAATTTTGCCAAGAAATAATGTTTAGAATATTATGTAACTGAATTGATTGTTGTATACAATATGGTTTCATATAATTTAAAACCAATAAAATAAATTTTTATAATTAATCTGGCTGATTCAAACACTGGCCATTTCTTCAAAAATATCATTATAATAGATATGTAAATTTATTTATTTAAATTCAAATTTGATAATTCATAAATAATACAAAGATTATTTTAATATATTCTGAAAATATGTTTTGTAATTTTACCTATTATAAAAATTTAAAATTATGGAACTTAATTTCAGTTTACAATATTAAAAACAATATTCAATTTTGTTTATAGAAATATATATAATGAAAGTAATTATAGCTACTCTATTTAAAACAATTAAACTTAATATTCTTAAAATACATATGTAATATAATTTATGTAAAATTATTTTTAAATATGATATAAATAAAGAATTTATTGTATAAATATGTATGAAATGCAAATAGTTCTAAATTTACAAGTTTCTGCTTAACCAAGTTTCTCTTCAAGTTTGCAAGTTTTTTCAAATATGAAAAATAAAAAAAATTAAAAAACTCCAAAATCTGAACATTAATTGCAATAAATAAATGCTAAATATTTATAAAAAAGGAATATCAAACTATGTACTTAGCTATACAATACAGTACAACTAGATTTATAGCAGAAACTCCATCTGCTATGAAATCAGAAAAATTAAAATGGCAGCATAAGAAGCAGTAGTAGTGTGCTTTTTGGCCATTATGGTTTTACCAGCAGATTACGTAAATAACTTATTCCCAAATTGTGCCTAAGGCATAGTTCATTGATATAAAAGTTTATTGACTTATCTATCAATAATAATGAAAAATAAAAATTCTTTACCATTTATATGACACAAAAAATTTCATTATTATAATAATTTGCTTGATTTTTAATGATGATTTTTTCATTTCTTTAAATAAATAAATCAATCATTGTTTAATTATACACTATTGATTCTGCTGGTCTTTACTTAATTTTGTTACTAAACTGTACTGCTAAGAACAGAACCTGATTTTAAATTATGTCTATGGGAAATTAATTCTTAGTTTAATAGTTCTCACTTTATGAACTCATTTCAAGAATGAATTATCTTGTAAAGTTGAGAATTACCTGTATTTGCACCAGTGAATAGTTTAGTTAGCTTTTGTTATATTATTTTATAAAATATTTTAAATTTATGCATTATATGTTAATAGTAACATCATCTAGCAACACTGTGTCTCAGTGAATTCTTTTTATAAAAATAAATATCATGTTTATAAAAGTCAAATGAGAAAGCTAATAATGAAATCCAATCCATATTGAAATTAAATATGAATACTGCATGGTGGAAATACAACATGCTTTTGAAATGTAAATAAGAGTTGATTTATAAATGTTAATAAACTATTTGTCATGAATATATCAGATATTGTGTATAACAACAATCACCTTAATTAATAAATAAAAATATATAGATGATGCAAATATATTTTATGAAAATAGATAATATAAATAATAAAACAGATAAATCATCTTTAATTTAGATTTCATCAAAACTGCCAAAAGAAGAAATTTATATATTCTTTTTATAAGATCCAAAGTGATCAATAAAAGTAAAACTACTGTTATTCATTTAATAAATTGCATCTTAACAGCTTTCTAAAAGTTATAAAACATATGAAATCTGTATTCTATCATAAAAGTAAAACATATGTTAATTAAATATTCATTAAAGTTAGAAAAATAAACTATTATAAGTTAATGATTATATATACATTTCATTCTATAAAAATTTAAACAATTATATGCTAAAATAATCCTTTAAATTTAAATACAATATTTTATTTGAATTTGAGCATTAAATTAAGCAATTTTTAGTTTAATTTAAATTAATGAACTCATCTTCAGATTATTAGGCATTTAAGCATTTAAGCTGTAGGAATTAAAACTGTTCTAATTCCTTTCTTTTAAAAAAACATTTCTGAAGTATTGTAGGAAATTAACATTTAAACTGAATGAAAATAACAACACTACTTTAAAAGAAGAAAGTTTCTTACAATATTCCAGAAACTTTACTTTTTAAAAGTATCATGCCAATTAATTAAGACACCTATCAATGTTAAAAAATTAAACACATTATTACTGATTCCTATATTTTCAATGCTATTTTTTGAATTTTATATGTTTTTGTATCAAAATATATTTAAATTGAGATTACATTAATAATTATTCATTTAATTTATATTGAATTTTTAGATTGATATATAATTATCACAGTTGCATGATACAATAATTTTTATTTGATCCTGAAGTGTAATTTGAGAAATTTCTAAAATATTTCAGATTTCCAATGGAAATGATATAATAATAAGTAGAAGTGATCCTTATGATTAATTGTACTGAACATTCAAGTATTCCAAATTTGTTCTGGTAAAGCCAAATTCTAAAAACACTTTGGTTCTCAGTGCTTTGCAAAAAGCCAGGAGACAAGTTAAAACGTTTTTTTTATAAAATTTAAATGTTAATTTATTACAAAAATTCAAAAAAAACTTAAAAATAACTATATAAAACAAAAAAATTATACTAAACAATTTTTCATATTCAAAATTCACTGCTTTTAAGATGCATTTTGACCTATCCAATGGAAATGTTTATAATATGATTTCATAGAACAACATGTAACTTTAAAATCAGAAAAGAATATTCTTAATTATTAATTTTGAAAATTGCAAAATATTAGAAATGTCAGAATTGTTATGGCTCTTTCTACTAAAAAAAGCATAAATATAACAATTGATAAAAGAAATAATAATAAAAATTTCAACTATCAGTTTTGATTATTCATGTTACTATTTTGTGAAATTCATCAATGAAATATTAATTCTGCTAGGTAAGCAAATAAGAATTCTGTATTTAATTTTTAAAATTTTTTTTATCTCATTCTATGCTGAAAATGCTTAACTTAGAGATAATTTTTGATATATAACATTTATTACTAATAAACTAGGAAAAACAAGATACTAAACTGAAAAATTTATGGTACTTATGGAAACCATGACAATTAATGAAATGTATTTCTTTCTAGTAATTGCTATTCATATGAATCATATAAAAATTCTGAAACTCTGTCTCATTGATTTGAATAAGTCACTTACAAACAATTCATTTCTATCATTCATTATGAGCAAAGTCATTTAAAGCAATCCTTCCTATTTTTTTTTAATAATTAATGTTAATGTAAAAATATATTTCCCATAGGTACCATAATCCTGATCCAGCTTGTCATCCCCTCCTATATATCCCAAACTGTAATCTAATTATTGATATGAGAAATAACAATTTCTATAAAAGGATATAATTTTAAAGTTCAAATAAGAGCACATTTAGCAGTAAAACTAGCATAAACTTTAATATAAACAAAAACGTTTTCGGTATCCGAGATACCATCTTCAGTTGAACAAAAATGTAACACATGGAACTACAAGCATTTTAAATATAATAGAACATGGTTAAACATAAAATAAACATAATATATAACCATTAAACATAAAATGGTTTTATTATATTTAAAATGCTTGTAGTTCCATGTGTTCCATTTTTGTTCAACTGAAGATGGTATCTCGGTTACCGAAAACGTTTTTGTTTATATTAAAGTTTATGCTAGATTTACTGCTAAATGTGTGCTCTTATTTGAACTTTACAATTAGAAGTTAAGCAGTTTTTAGTAATCTTTGTCTTTTTAAGTAATAACTTTTAACTAATTTAGAGTTTATTTAAAAATTAAACAAAATATACATGATAAAGCTATTTAGGATTTATAATATATTATCTGCAGGGCTGGATTTACCTATATATCGAGTCCTAGGGGCCCCAAAACTATAAATCAGTTTTCAACTTTTATAAACTTTTAATAAGAAAAAATGGATTTTGTCAGTTTTCAACTTTTATAAACTTTTAATAAGAAAAAATGGGTTTTTAGTGCTAGATAGAAAGTAAAATTTTAAAGGGTTCTTATAAGTTATAAGGATCCTTTAAAATTAGACGTAGCTGATTTGAATTAACTAGATAGAAAGTAAAATTTTAAAGGTTCCTTATAAGTTATAAGGAGCTTTTAAAATTAGACATAGCTGATTTGGATAGAAAGTAAAATTTTAAAGGTTCCTTATAAGTTATAAGAAGCCTTTAAAATTATATGTAGCTGATTTGTAAAGTAAAATTTTAAAAATTCCTTATAATTGCATAAATAAACTTCCACTTAAATAATTAGTATATCTATAAATAAGCCTTATTCTAATTGTATTTATTATCTGGTATTCTAATTGTTTTTATGTATAGCTGATGATGACTTATTGAAGTCGAAAGTACTTCTATAATAAAAATATCTTTTTCCACTTCAAATAAAGCTTATTTATAGATATAAAATATTTATGCCCTGAATCATATTTATTTATAGATCATTCATTTAAAATAAAATTAACTAATAATAATTTAAATATGATTTAGGGCATAAATATTTTAATATTTTATTTTGCTTTAATCCATCGTAATTTAAAGTGATGATAATTGCTATGAATTTGTCAAAAATGATGATTGGTTTCCACACTAATTAGACAATAAATTTATTACTATTAATTATAAAAATATTGATATATTAAAATATCTTTTATATTGTGATATTTTTCCATGATTAGAAGAATAAAATTTTTTAAATTAATAAAATCTCAATAACATAGGATTACCATATATGTAGTATAGAGCTGCCACCTTTTCACATTATAATATACAGAAATTATAGGATTGGTAATAGAGGCTAGTCAGTGTAAATGCGAGAAGTTGCTAAAATTCAGTGAAAGGAACTCTTTTTGCATAAAAAGCACATGAATTCATAAAATAAGTCTTAAATATATCCAGTAATGAATAAATATGCAGTAAGTAATGAATAAATATGCAGTAATGCATATGCAGTACTGGATATATATTGAAACTGGATATATTACTGGATACGAAATGAACAAACAAAAAGAGTATAAGATTTTTACCTAAATATTGCACAATTCAAGTACTTTCATCTCGTAACTTGTCTCATAAGAGATCATCATCAGGTGGAATGATGAACCAAAATAATATTCGTTTGATAATAAACTTGTA
Organism: Olivierus martensii; assembly: GCA_000484575.1. NCBI lineage: Eukaryota > Metazoa > Arthropoda > Arachnida > Scorpiones > Buthidae > Olivierus > Olivierus martensii. The sequence goes on from AYEL01072380.1 coordinate 18,069, forward strand.
ATAAAAGCACATCAGATGAAATGGATGGGAGAGAATGAAGGGGGAATATTTTATAAAAATTATTGATATCTTTTGTCCTGCTTTTATTACAGGTTTGTTTTGTTTTGTCATTTCACTCAATGATAGCCTCTGTTATGAAATAAAAAGTGTTTATATTGTTAATATTTATATAAAAATTTTAAACTATTAAAAGTTTGTTCATTTTGTATCATCATTGCATATTTTATTATATGTAATGCTGATATATTCAATTGCATATATAAATCATGCTTACATAAAATATGGAATGACAATATTGACTATTTTTGCTATCTTTTCAAAATTACTCAAGTAGTAATTTGATTGTATTTTGAAATACAGGAGGTCTCTAACTTAAGATTGGAATTGCATTCAAAAATTTCAGTCGTAGTTTGAATCTGCCATAATTCTGAACATGATTTTCCATAAGTGTAATGTTTTAAATGGAGATTACATTCCCCAATCCCCAGAACTCAGAATATTCAATATGCTTTTAAAAAGTAGTAGTATACAGTAATATTGAATAAATGCTATTTATTCTTTAAACAAGGAAATTATGTCAAAATTTTGTATTTCATGTTTACCAGAACTATGCAGCCATCTATGGGACATTATCTTCAGGACATGTCATACTAAACCAGGAGTTCCCAAAGTGTGGCCCGTAATGTCAGATCATCCACAATCTTCAATTCATAGAGATAATTTACATTTTACAAAAAAATAAATAAATTTTATCTTATAATTAAAAATAGTTCATTTAAAAAATACATGTATAAGTGCTTCCAAATATGTTTTCATTATTTGGAACGCACTTATATATGCAAAAAAACTTTCTCAATCATGAGTATTAATAAGTTCAAAAATTGAGATCAAATTAACTGGTGAACATTTACAAGAGGTGTTAAGAATACATTCAACCGACTTAGAACCAAGGGTCAATGATATTAAGCATTTACAAGCAGTGTTAAGAATACATTCAACAGACTTAGAATCAAGGCTCATTATTATTATTATTAAAAGAAAACAACAATGGCACAAGTCAAACACTTCAGATTGATGAATTTATTATTATTTTATTTTTTTTATTTGAAATTATTTAGTTATTTTTGTTTAATTATTTTTGAAATGTGTTATTTTAAACAGTTTGTAATAAAAAGTAATTATTGTCCTAAATAAAGAATGATTAGACTATAAAATTAGTATAAATCTTTCTCTCGTATCTAACTTTTTATCGATTTGAACGTATTTTTCCATAACACATTTTTGGGCCACCAAATATTTTGAAATTTACAATTTGGATAACTTATTTTTCCATTACATTTTTTTTTGGCCTGTCAAATATTTTGGAATTTACATTTTGGCTCACATAGGCAAAACTTTGGGAACCCCTGTGCTAAGCACATGTAAAGTAAATGCTATTTAATGTTCTTATATATTCCATAAGCAAGAGTTTAAAAATAATATTATCTCATATATTTTATTTATTTGGATCGTGTAAATCTCTTAGTAAAATGTGAATTATGATTAGATACATGAGATATTCAGTTTTTAAAATCGCCCATTCTTCTGGCAGACTCTGTATATGAATTTTCATAAAATATCAATATTTTATGAAATATTATTAGAAATTAAATGTTAAAAAAAGTAAGCTTTTTATTAGCGTGTGGTGGCACTCAGATTGGGGAAGGTGCTGGATTAAAAACCTGTACAGCATCAAGGCTGCTGGCGGTTGTTGTATGGACGGATATAAGGACTCATAATCCATAACCGAAACTAATATATAAATTAGATATTTATTTAGAATTATTATTAAATTTTACCTAACAAAATTATCCAACATCGATTTTATCCAAAACCAAAGTTTTACAATACTCCAACCATAACGCCAAAGAAGTTTTCCAATATTTACAGCTTGATTATTAGTTTCCTTAAAAACATATTCTTTTCCATTATATATTCCCAATAATCCAGAAACAGGATCTCTTCTTTTTAAGCCTAAATAAACAAAACATTAAAAATAAAATTTTATTTATATTTTTAATACAATATTTAGATTTGTTGCCTGTTTAGAATTATAAACCAAAAACTAATTAATATAGATGCCAAAAGAATAAACAAACATTAAAGATAAAGATATTACATAAAAAAATATTATAACTTCACATCTAATCATATAGAGCACATTTCTAGTAAGAGTATCTACAATTTCTATTATACTGATAGAATAAAAGCATTTCCTTTTCATTTCAACTAAAACTACCTATCATTCATTTCTACTATTTTTTACTACTATTACATATAGATAAATTCAAACTTTCTTAGAGAGATAAATTTTTATTTTTTATATTGAAATATTCATATATTTATTTTTTTAATTTATTTTTTTTTTAAATTATTATAATTTTTTATAATTTTAAAATATTAAATATTCATATATTTATTTTAAATAATTTTTAATATTTTAAAATACATATAATGTAAGCAAGATGTTGATGATTCACAATGAAATTAAAATCGTTTTAATGAATAAAAATTTACTTTCCTAAGAATGTTGAATTTACATAATACAACACTACCCAATCACATATCTTTACATGCTGATCTTCACTAAATTTTACTAAATCTAGAGAAAATAATTTAAATTTTAATTAAATCACTTTTTGCAGCTTTCTTATATATTACCAGATTTGTATCTTTTCCAAATATTCTTTCCCCTTCATTAATTCCCCTTCAAAAATTCAAAGAACTTCCTTTTATTTCATTCTATTTAATTTATAATCAAATATTAAGAACATCATTCTTCAGCAATGGAATTCATAACCTAATGAAATAAGGTAAATATGATAGCTAGATACATTTATTCACAAAACAATTATTAGGCATTTCCACAAACATACACAAAACAAATATCAACATTTCTTTACTTTATAAATAAATCACTGTAGTTTTTCACAAAAATTGGAATTTATATTACTTTAAAAGCATTTCCTTCTAATTCTGTAATTTCTTTAGTTAAAATATTAAGAATTCCATATTAAATGGTTATAATTGTATACTGTAAACATTCTAATGAAAAAATACTTAAAAAATTTCAATCATTTAAATGGTCATAATTGAAGAGTAATTACTATTAATAGGATATTATTTTGAATAATAAATATCAGAAAATTTTTCTGATAAAAGATCAAATATAATATATTAAAACTACTCTAACCAAATTTAAAATTAAAAAGATTAATTTGTAAAAAGAAGATTAAATAGAATATAATCTATATTACAAAACACAACACACAAATATTTACAATACTAGGATTATAGAAACTTATGTTTAATTATAGCTCTATACAGTTTTGATATATACAACTGCATTATAAATGAAATCTGATGTAAAAAGCTTTAATTCAATTTCAAACAATTTCCAAAAATATAAATAAAATGAACCTAATTACTTTGCCAAATTTATTCCTTGATATGCTTAATGGAAATTTTAATCATTTGAAATAATTTAAATTTAGTGCCAACTCATAATTAAAATATTTAATAATTAATAAATATTCTAATGACAAAATGGCATTAAAATTCGTTTAAATTATTTCAAATGATTAAAATTTCCATTATGCATATCAAGAGGTAAATTTGGCAAAGTAATTAAGTTCATTTAGAGTAAATTCCTTTGAAGTTTGAATTATAAAATATAAATAAAATTTATTTGAATTTCAATAGGAAAAATTCATTAACTGCTTTTACAAATTTTATCATTTTTATTATATTTCTATTATATTATTTAGGTTGATTAAAAAAAAGCTATAGTATAATTTTCTCTGAGTGTAGCTGATGCTGAATAATTATTATTATTTTATAATTTAATATTTACTATCATATCTGATGAAAGATTATATTTATAAAATTTTATATTGCTTATATAGTAAGTTACTTCAGTCTGTATACATCAGATACTTTATTTTTCAGAAATGAACTTCATGACAATGATCAACAACTATTATTAGTTTTATGTACTAATTAATGAATAAACAAATGTGGAACTTGAATATGGATAATAATGAAAAATTGTGAACTAAATTGCCATTATATTTAATTCTTACATCCTAAACTAACATTTAAAGCTAGCAGTTACTGTATTTTCTGAAAGTTAAACATATTTTATTTTTAATAAATATTAAAAAATGAAAAATTAGTCCAATATAAATAATATTGCATATTTCATTTTAAAATTGCAATTTAATTTGTAATTCATAGAATATATAAGTATTAATAGTGATATATAAACAGCAAACCATTTGGTATAAAAATATTAAAAGTATCTATGATCACATGATCTTTATCATCATGATTATTTATTAAAAATAAAACACATTATTCAATATTGTATAGTAATACAGTGGGCGATTGGTTAACAAACAGTTCGGATAACGAACACTTTTTTTTTTTAGATTTTTATGTTCGGTTAACGAACACAGGTTCGGATAATGAACACTTCACAGAACAAACTGAGACCTGCAGACTGACCGAATGAAGATCAGCCAGATGGCTGCATGGTAAAGCTGCGGCTTATCATTCTGGAGGATCCGGGGTCCAACTCCTCCAATTTTTAGGAGGAAACTGGGTCCGGACCATTGAAACCCATCCTTAAATCTTCCGGTTGACCCCATCATGGGTGTTGGTCAGCCTGTGATGATGGTGGCTCTATAAGTGGCCGCTGCCAGATAAAAATATTCCATGAGAATAGTTTGGCTTAACTAATCTAACGGAATGACAGGCTTAGGCCTTGCGTGCTCGTAGACTTATGGGTAAGAATGGAAGAAAAGTAGTTTTCCCAATTAAAATGATTTTGGAGACAACGTAAAACAAATTTATTAAAGAAGGTTAGACAGAGATTTTACAATTTTTTGGTGTTAGAATGGCACCCATACCAGGTTGAGATCAACAGGCTTGGAGATCTCTACCACAACGATGCTATTAATCATTTCCGAAAAATCCTGAAGGAGAGAGAAAAGCAATCGATATTGGACAGATTCTTTATTGGAAAAATAATATAATAGATGAAAATGCAAGAGTATGTATGTATATAATCGATATTGGACAGATTCTTTATCGGAAAATAAATATAATAGATGAAAATGCAAGACTATGTATGTATATATTATTGTTATTACTTATAAATAAACATAAATAAAAAATTATATAATTTCTTACTATGTTTTTTTTTGGGTCTCCAGAATGAATTAATCAAATTCCCATAACCTATGGTGAATCGAAGATCGGTTAACGAACAGTTCGGATAACGAACATTTTCTAGGAACGGATTATATATGTTAACCGATCACCTACTGTAATTCCTAAATATTTTCTACATTCCATCAAATACAGGAAAAATTTCTTTACGTCATTTTTTGTTGCTTCACACCAATTTCTTTCTGCTGAATATTAAGGCAGAATATTCAAGAACCTACTATGAGCCACTCACATCTGTGATAGGAACAGCCACATGGGTTAATAATAGCAATTGGTAAGGCATGCCCAAAACTCTCCTAAAACAATCTGTAAGTATGAGATCAGAATCTTCAGATGAAAGATAAAATCTCTGATATAGTATCTAGCAGATTCTTGATACCAATTATTACTAGATGAGAATAAAAACTTAACATAATTTGTACTAAAGTTCAACATACCTTGCTATTGCATACACTTATACAGGGTGAACGTGTTCATTTTGGTTCACCCTGTATACATAATGTTTCAAAACTTCTGATAGAAAATAAGAGAAAATATAGTCTAAAGATTTATACTCTTACTTCCATTCTAGATACATGTTATTATGATAATTTTAAATTTGTTTTTAACTATATTTTGAATTTAAACTTTATTTATTTAGATTGAATAAAACTATAAATATAAGTATTCTTGCTGTGTATCAAAAGAGACAGTTATATCATTCATTAAAAAATATATTTTATTTTAAGTAAGAAATTCATTCCATAAAGCTGTTTACTTTTTATTAATTTTGATCTAATCTTAAGAAATTTGATTTAAAATGTTTAAAATTAAAAAAATAATTTTTTACATCATTTAAATGAAAATTTAATTTTCAATTTGATGAAAGCTTAAATGACTGAAAAAAATCTGATATTCAAATAAATTTCAAAAGTTTTATTTAAAATTTATTCAATAAAGATTTAAAAAATTTGCATTCCAAATTGAAAATAATAATAAAATAATATTTTTTCTATCAACAATTTATAATTTATTAATAGAATATCATAGATTTTGTGTGTCACTGCAATTAGATATCTATCAGTTAGCAAATTTAAGTCAAAAAAATTCGGACTAAACAATTTTCTAATAGCATTATATTGATTAAACTTCATTGGCTAACTTGTAAGTGTAGGATTTTTTTCTGAATGGCTGAAGGTCAACAATCCATTCATCTTCTCATATATAGTGAGCGGATATCATTAACCATAAGATTTAGCAAATGACTGTGCGGATTAGAAACGATTTTTTTTAACTATCTTAGTGATTTCACAACATGGCAGCATCTATAACAATAGATTTATTTAAAATGGCAATAAAATGAAAAATTATAGAATTTATATACAATTTTATGTGCTAAATACTTAAATATTATTCAGTTATTAATTACATAAAATTTTTGTTCAGGATGTAGAATAAATAGCAAAGATATTGATAAATCAACGAAAATTAACTATTTCTGAAAAATACTTTTGAGAAATAAATTTTATTCGGGAACTAAGTAACTTATTGTTGAACCAGTTTATATATATATATATATACAGTATATGTATTGTTAAAATAAGATGATTAAACAAACAGAAAAATAAAAAATCAAAGTATCACATGCAAGCAATAGGAATTGGCAGCAATTGAAACTATAACTTTGTTAAACTATCATTCAGACTGCACCATAAAACAAATAAAACTACACAATAGCCCTTTTGCAGTCAAAAGATTTTTATTCAGAAACGCTTTCAATGCTCTTGGCGTCTTCCTCAGCTGTTACAATCTAACTAACCCTGCTTTACATGAGCAGGAGAGCTAACACATAAAAACAAACAAACACGGTAAAGATTTAAAAGGCCGGTATACATCTGGATGTGCTCTCCTTAGTCCCTCCGGACAGCTCAGTAATACATTTGTTACGTGATTCCACCTCCAGATTACATAACGTTTATAATAAACAAACTTACAAAAATTTTTTTATACAAAATATCGCTTTTTAATAATATAAAATATTAGGAAACTTTCAAAAAGATAAAAATAAAATAAAAAAGATAAAATGAAAATAAAATAAAAAAAAAAAAAAAAAAACGAAAATAAACAGACGTATAACAAATAAAAACAGTATATTACAGGCAACATTCCACATAAACTGCTCTAAATTCCTTACCGGGAGTGTCAAGAAACCGATCTTAGCGTATCCTTTCTTTATTCTGCTTAACTTGCTTTATATAACCACTTCCAGGCATTAGGGACCGTTTCAGGCTCCGTGAAATTAATCACATTTCCTTCCCTTTTCTTTTTGATGATTTCTAAGGCCTCAATCGTATTTCGGTCCCAGCTTTTCTCACTCGGTCAGACAATTTTTGCTTTTCCCCAATGTACTTCCACATCATAAAGCAATGACCTCTGGCTTAGCGCAGTGGAAACTTTACCAAATTTGAGGTCAGTTTTATGTTCTTTTAACCTCTCTTCCAAGTTCCTCTCTGTATACCCTATATAAAATTCCTCTCTACCCAACGAGTGATTAGTAATAGGAATTTCATATATTCCACTTCTATCCTTATCCTCATAGCTGTCTTTGTCATTCCGGATAATCCCAAAAACGGTCGGATTTCTTCTAAAGCATAGAGTACAATTCGTTAGCTTTCCAATGTTCCTCGCGAATTTTTCCACCCATAAAGCTTGGTCGACACATTTAAAGGAATCTGATTTATTCGTCCGAGTTTTCTCCTTGTTTAAGCTTTTCTCTACTTCGTTAAGAAGTTTCTTTAGAAACTTTTTTCCATATCCATGCTGTTGCCCGATTCCCATAACGGTATTAATTTCCTCCTTTCTGTCACCGAAATCAGTACAGTGAGTGTAGGCCCTCCTGAAGAGGGCTGAAAAAGCAGCCTTCTTGTGTGAAAGTTTATCCTCGGAAACCATAGGAATATATAAGGAAGCGCTTCCTGGTTTTCTATAGATTGAGGTCCTATAGTCCCCATCCGTAATGGTGATTCTCAGGTCAAGGAAGTGGATTTCGGTTTTACTTTCTTGTTCCTTTTTAACGGTAAGCCCCAGGCTATCGTTTGAAAGGGAAGCAACCATCTCTTCCGTCTTACATTCGTTCTCCCAAATTATTAAAATATCGTCTACGTATCTCAGGTATACTTTTAAAAACGGGTTAAACAACTGGATGGTCTCCCGTTCTTGTCGTCTAACTACTAACTCCGCTAAAACACCTGCCATTGGACTACCAATGGGAACTCCCCTCATTTGTCTGTAAAACCTTTGATTAAACCTAAAATAAGAATGGTGGCAGACCAGGTCACAGAGATCCCTCAGACACTCCAACAGCCCTTTCTGCTCCTCCTCCTCTAGCAGCCCATTACAAAGTAGATGATACAGTTCAATACAAGCCGGTTCTATCCTAATAGAGGGATAGAGAGACTCAAAGTCGAACGTCGTAAGGGTTTCATCTGGAAACGGGCCTTTCTCCAATAGCCTATCTAGCAGCTCTTCCGTACAGTTAACCGAGTACTCATATCCATTTAGTCTCAACCTACACCATTTAGCCAGTTTTTTCTCTATCAAATAAAGAGGCGATCTAAACTTTTCAACTATTGGTCTAATTTTTACCGGCTCTTTATGAATTTTAGCAAATCCAAAAAGCCGTGGGCACGCAGGTGCCGACACAATCGAGTTCTTTAGGAACCCTGGTAATGCCTTACATTTCATAAGTTTGCTAACACGGCGACAAAGCTTATTAGTTGGGTCAGATTTCAACTCTTCTGACCCAGTCTCATAGATGTAATCGTTTAAAAGTCGCTGATAAGTTTCCCTCTTCATAAAAACAAGGCTGCGACTCTTGTCCGCCCTCGTACAAACTACTTCTTCTTCTTTTAGCCACCTAACAGTAAGCCTAGTCGCATATCCAATTCCCTTACCTATGGTCTCGTTCTTTCCTTTGTTCACGTTAAACTTCTTCATCTCCTCCGCTATTTTCCACCTTATTCTTTCTGCCTCCTCTTGCTTGCTGCCCCGCAGAACCCTTTCAATCTGGGCAACTGATTTATCCCAGTCACAGTTTCTACGAAAACTATAGCTCGGGCCTTCCGAGGTCGCCTTCAGTACAAAGTCAGGTAGAACCAGATTATCCATAACATAAGGGTTGTTTTCCATTTTGACTTTCTTTTTGTAGCCTTTTAGCTGGTTCCGGAAAATCCACCGCAGTTTCTTTATATAGTTCGCCCGGATTTTTGGTCTTTTTGCTTCAACGAAATATTCAAGCTTTGACACCGTTTCTTCAATACTAACATTATCTATTTGACTGCAAAAGGGCTATTGTGTAGTTTTATTTATAACGTTGTTGTCAACATTATTCATAACTCATATGTTTTATCTATTTATTACAAACTTCATATAATGTTAAAACTCTTAACAATATTTACAAAAATAAATTATCTAAACTGAACAATTGAAATTCATAAAAGTATGATATAACAAATGAAAAATTCATCATAATCAAATGAAGTGTAATGTAGCACCAAACTGCTGTTTAAGTAATGCTTCATATATTCAACATGTGAACAGTTGAAAAATGTCTTATATTGGATATATAATGAAAATATATAAGAGGAAATTTCTATAGAAATCATTCAATGGTATGTTAGTTGAATATAAACTGAACAGAAACATTCCTAATTAATATTATGTCCTTTAGAAATTTATCTTACTGCTTAAGAATTAATTCTGCAACTGATAATCTCATAATTAATAAAATTTCAGATGTAGTGCTTACATTTTCTTTCATAAAAGGTTTTGTTAATTTAAAGACTATACATAAAGTGCTCTTTCACTGCTTAATTTCAACTAAATAAAATATCTGTTTCTTCCACATGATACTTCACTTTTCAGAAATACCTATTAATAATTATATATTGGCTTTATGTTAAAAAATAAATTTTGGACATAAATAGCATAATGAATAATTTATGATAAATGACTTTATAATATTTACCATATTACTTCGAATTTAAGCCGCACTTTTTATTCAAATTTTTAAGACATGTTACTTCGAATTTAAGCCACACTTTTTATTCAAATTTTTAAGACGTAAAATTTGGATGCAGCTTAAATTCAAAGCAAATATTCTAACATCTTATTTCTCCCGATCTCCCACTCCCAAACGATCAGGTTTTTGCTTTATACTCTATGCATGAGCATAGTATTACGACCGTTGATAACAGCTTATTTGGTGATCCCCCGTTTGTAGTTTTCTGGTTTAATCCAGTTGTGGTTTGATAACAGCTATGTAGAATTGCGTCGTATCTGCCCAAATTTTAATTATAAGAAAAATCACGAATTACTATAATGCTGTTTATAACTGCTAATGGAAACAAATTGCCACCTTTTATTATTTTAAACAAAAAACTGCACCCAAGGAAAATTTGGAAACAAATACCACATATTATTATTTTAAACAAAAAAACTGCACCAAGGAAAATTTTCCTAAGGGTGTTTAATTCGACTACAAAAGAATGCATGGATAACAATAGAATTGATGATAGATTGATTAGAACATGTTTGGGAGAAGAGATCAAACATGTTCTAATCAATCTCAATAAATTAGGTAGCTATTATGTATGTGGAATTCCGGGTGGAAATAGAATTGCGGAAACTACAGGTCTTGCAACCTACGAGCAGCTCGAGTTAGACGCGCAAATAAGGATGACTGTCTGAGGCGTCTCAGCGAGAAACGGAGAACAACATTAAATACTATTTACCTAATAACCAAATATAAGATTTTCATTCATGTTCCCAAATAGGAATGATTTATTATATTTATTGATGTTTTATTTTTAACATGCCAGTATATAAATATAATATCCATTAAAATTATATTTTTAGATTTTAATGATCTATACTTTATTCAAAATTAAATTCCATTGATTGATAATTAAGAGATTCATTATTAATCAAATACATATTTTTAAATACTTATTTCAAATTATGTTTGAAATGTGATATAAAAATTGATTTAATAATTATTTCTAATGAAATATTATTTCTACATCAATACAGTTTAAATGATTGATACTAATTGGCCAGCTAGCTAAAATAAATTTTTGTTATTCAATTCTGCAAAAACATAAATAAAAGTCAGATAATTAATTACTGTATTGAATTATTTTTCCATATAAAAAAGTATTGATTCAACTACACAGTATCCTTTTTCTGTTTATGATGAATTGTTAACCAAAATTCTCTCATATATAAGGAGATATCTTTTAGAAATAACTAATGACAGACTGACATATGATTTGAACAAGAACTTGAAATAAAATTGTATATTTATTATATTTATAGTTTATTATTTATTTATTTTGGAGTTCCTGAAAAAATATTCAGTAATCAGACTTATTCAAGGTAAAATTTATTTTTTATGCACTTTTATTTGTAGTTTTAATAAATATAAAATTATTTATAGATAAATTTTAATATTATCATTGATAATTTTGATGTATATTTATCTAATACATAGATAATTATACATCTAATATGGCTTTGGTTTGTAAATCTTAATACATTTTAATATGCAGATTAATTTTTTATTGTATTTAATATTATGTAAAAATTCATAATTTTATATGATTCTTTAAAATGGACAATCATTCATTTGATTATAGTCAATATTTAATCAGCTTAACTATTTCATAAATATGTAAAACAACATTCATATCATTTTAAAAACAATATCTTTTTTAGAGTATTCATAAAATTCCCTATTATTATTATTTAAAAACTTTACAAAAATATTTTTAGTACACACAAAAATTACATTTTAAAATTATTGTTTTCCATAATCTAATTACAATGAAAAAATAAATTAATCGGATAGTCCTCAATTTATTTTACTTCGGATATTAATAAATAAAATCAAATTTAAATTTAAAATTATGAATGAATTTAGTACAAAGTACTTTAGCTTTTATTTTTGAAAATTATATAATAGATTTATCTAAAGTCATGATAGTGATGCTAAACAAAGTACAGTAGTCATTGACTGATTCTTATTACAGAAGTCATTATGGTCAAAATTCAATTGGTTGTAACTTACTTTCTAAGTTATATATTATTAATTTGACATATTTATTCAAGAAAAGTATTCAATAGGACATTGATTGCCAAATTTGAAGCTTCAAATCCAATTAATAAAAGAACTAGAGCTGTTTAAAAATTGTAAAAATCAACAAAAAAGCATCATTTTCTTCTCCTTAAGCTACGTTTAGACGGTGCCTCTCTGCATGCAACGTTGTTTGCAGAATGATGCATGCCTCAAGGCGCAACAGCCGCATGAGGCATGCAGCTTGCCCCTTCGTGTTCACACGTGGAGGACATATTGCAGACAATGCCGAGACAAAGAGAGTTGTATGCTGCTGCTTTAGCAGCAGCTACTGTTATTATTTCAAATGACAGAAGAAAAAGAAAGTGTTGGATTCGAAAATATTTCGATTGACACACTAATAATAATAGTATTTAAATAATAGAGGGAATAATTTTGATCTTAAAAATTATTATATTAACTAAATAAACTATATTTTTATCAGAAAAAATAACTTCAGTTGAATGTGACACAATTTCTGCAGGTGATGACACCACTCCTCGTTCCCCTGGGTGGTCTATTAACCCCGACTTTGAGAAAATTCGTCTCTAGCATGGGTCCACTGGTCAGCACCGGATGTGTGCTGTTAGTCTCTTTGTTCTTTGCGTATAGTCATTTAGTTTTTTTTTATAATTAAAAGAAGTTGTTTGCACTCTTGTGTCCTGAATAATTATTTTATTCAAAAACTCAACAATTTCTTTTGTTTTGTTTCAGCTTCCATCTAATAAAGAAGAATGGCTGGTTGTTGCAAAAGATTTCAATTATAAATGAAATTTTCCCATTGCCTTTAATTTTATTCAAAATAAATTTCGTATCCATTTGATATTTCTTACCTAATTCATGAATAGCATCGCGTCGTGCTTCCCAGTTTTTATATAATTTGTGGGAAGATTGCCATAAAACAACTTCACAATGATAATCTTCAATAAATTGAAGTGTTTTCTCTACACCCCAATTCATAAATCAAAGAAAAATATGAGAAAAAAGTTTAAAATAATTAAAACAACAAGATGTTGCTAGACTAGTTGCACGTGTAACCCAACTAGGATGGGGAACACATGCTTGCACCTAGTCTTGCAACACATTTTGAGGCATGCACCCTTGTTGGCCTTCTCGTGCGCCTAGTTGCATGAAAAGTTGCACCGTCTAAACGTAGCTTTAGCAGACAACTCTATAGGTTGCATTGTTGAACCAATATGAATGAAATTTAAGATGAAGACATTTCTTAGATTACTTGAAATCCTTTGAAAATTTCAGCACAATTGGGTTAAAAAAAGAAGAGAAAAGGGGATCCTCTTTTTATAAACACCTATACATATTTCATTATTTAACCACTTTTGACAAAATTTGGAATATAGAGATAAAGTTATTAAAATTATCTGAAAATTATGGCTCGGTTAAGCTAAAATGAAAAAGTGTAGAAGAGAGTGATTCTTGTCTCTAAAAATGTCTCTATAGGCTACATTGTTTAACCAATTTCAAACAAATCTGGAATATAAATCTTTCTTATTATTTAAAGTTTTATGAAAAATTCAGCAAAATATGGCCAAAATGAAGGGAGTAGAAGATCCATTCATTGTGAACTCTTCTACAAGTCATATATCTCAATTGATTTCAACAAAATTTGGTATTTGTATGTTTATTATTTTACTTAATGTTCCCTAAAAATTTTGATTCAATTGGATTAAAAATAAAGAGAATATTTAATATTAGCATGTTGTTAGAATAACTCTCCCAGAAAAATAGTATTCATTTAAAAATCAATGATATCCTATCAAAAAACATCTAATATGCAAAAAGTAAGCCAATTTCAATACTAAGAAATTTGGATACTGGTGTTTTTATAATTTAAATGTGATTACTTGGTTGATTTAAGAAAATAAAACAATAACATTAACCAAAGGTTATTGTTTTATTTTCTTAATTATTAATCGAATAACTGCATCTGAATCATAACAAATATCCATATTTCTTAGTACTGAAATTGGCTTATTTTTTTTTATATATTAGATGTTTTTTGATAGGATATTTTTTACATAAGATTAGAGCCATATATAGAATTTTGTTTGTGGATTTAAGGAAATTACTATGTCATAAAAGAATTTTATTAATACTTCTCACTATTAACTGCTCAAACTTTTCAAACTAATTTCCCAAAATAACTAGCACTTCTTGCAGTAAAGATAACATTTAAATTTATTAGCTTAAATGTACAAATGTCTTCGGTGCCTCTACACCCTCTTCAGGTACATATTATCCTCCAATTGATTCAAATCAAGAGATTTATATAACGTTATATAAATCTCTTGATTTGAATCGGTTGGAGGATAAAATGTACCTGAAGAGGGTGTGGAGGCACCGAAAACATTTAAGCTAATAAATTTAAATGTTATCTTTACTGCAAGAAATGCTAGTTATTTTGGGAAATAAGAATTTTATTATAATATTTTCATATTTTTTTAAGAATTCTGAGAAATTTTTCATAGATTTTATTCTTTTCACAGAATTTGGAAGGAATATATTTTTTGTTCAGTATATTATTAAAATTTTGGAGTGCATTTGATCCTCACAAACTTTATAATTAATTCAATGTTATATTTAACTAACTGTTTATAATTAATTTCTAAAATTAAAAGTTTATAAGAGAAAGAAATGTAAGGCAAAGTATAATGTTTCAGTTGATTTATAGAATGCATTAAAGTGTCAATTATCCAACTGGATATTATTATATATATATATATATATATAACATAATATCTGATTCTTATGACTGATGCCTTCCCATGTCACTATGAGCCATTTAGGAGAATCTCAAATAGTTGAGAACCACAATCAGTTTCTTTCTGAATCAACGAGAGCTGTATCAGTTTTTTCAAGTAATCTTGGCAATGGTTTCAAAAATTGTTTATTATATATTTCACATGCATTTACTTCATATAGATGCATACTACTTTTTACAATTAATAAACAAATTACAAATATATTTATTTTTTAAAATTAATTAGGTATTTGTTCCATATTAATTATAGACTTTCATGGTATGGAGCCACACTGAAGGTACCAAAGAGCCACATGTGGCTTGCGAGCCACAGTTTGATCACCATTGATATATAAGGATATCCAGTTTATACAAAAAAAGTATAATTAGGTCTACAATTGAATTGCAGTATTGTAAGTAAAATTATATTTTAAAGTATAATGTGTTCTGAAATATAATTAATTTATAAAACATTTTGAAGAACAATGCATAATTATTATACAGTATTTATTTAAGAATATTTTTATAGTATATTGTTTATATCTTTGAATAAATAATTGGAAATGAATGCATTAAGTAGCAAAAGTATCAGCATAATAACCAGTGCACTAAAAATAAATACAAAGTTCCCAATAAAATATAAAGTAAGAATTCATAAACAGAGAGAATTTCCCATAGACATAATGTTTAAACAAGGAGTTCTCTTCTCAACAATGAAATTTGGCCATAATAAAATTAAGTAAGGTCAGTGAAATCAATAGTATATGATTAAAAAATTATTTGTTTATCTAAATAAATGAAATAACCCTTAAAATCAAACAAATTATAATAAAGAAATTATTTGTCATTTGAATATTAATGAATGTTTATTTTTTGCCATCATCATCAACAAATGATTAAATGAACTTTTATATAATGAATAATGCCTTAGGAACAACTTAGGAATGAGTTATTTACATAATTTGTAGTAAAATAATGGCAGCTACAACATGCACTACTACTGCTTCTCACTTTCTCTGTGCAGCTGATGAGGGGCAGTCCAGCCTGAAAGCACTCCTGCATTTTATTGCAAGCTGCAGTTTGGCCACCATTGATTTATATAATGGCCAACAGAAACTTATTTACCAACAAAACTGGCTTAATATTAACACACAACCTTACTTTGATATCTTGGCAAATAAACATACTCCTCAGAAAAACTATTTCGGCTACTTAATTTTCTAAAAGAGCTGTATCACTTCAGGTTACTGGGTGAAGGAAGGATTTTTAAGGAATGACTAGGGGCCAATTATTTGCTAAAATCCTTTAATACACTCCTTATATGTCATTACTACTCTGACAAACTGCTGCATGGGTTAGAAACTAAAGATTTCTTTGACTTTGTTTACATAAAATGTTATGATAGATCAGCCTACATCACAACATGATGACATCTACAAAGATAAAATTATTTAAAATTGCAATAAAACTATTTTGTACAATTTATTGACTTATGTGTTATTTTAAGTTTTATATGCTGACTTTAAAGTATTAATTTGTGAAAACTTTATATTTCAAAGAAAATTATCTGAAAGTTACTAATAGTCATGAGAATAAACTTCATGACAATTCCACATGCTGTTGAGGTTCTTCCGTTTCTTTTTGCGGGGTCATTATTGCTTACGATTTCTGGGATTTTCTTTCATTCTCTTTTGTTCTTTCAATATTACTTTGTTTCCTCACTAGTTAAAATTGACCTTAGCTTTTCCAAAGTTTTTATGGTGTCTCCACCTGTTTTTTCAATTGGTTTGACTATCTAGAGTTAATTGTTTGTTTCTGCGGTGTTTCCTTGAACTATTTGATTTAATTTGCATTAGTACTTTCGTTTCTTTGTATTTCCAGCTGTTTCCTGGTGTTTCTCATTACTATTTTTCAGTAGTTTTCTTTTGATTTTAGCATGTTTCCAATTGTTTACCTCTATTTCTATTGTTTCTGATCGCTTTAGTTGGTGTCAGATTTCCAATTTCATCAGATATAATGTCAATGGTATAGAGTGAACATGTTTGTGTGAATAGATTCTTATTTCCAGACAAACTGCTACCCCTGGTGAACTACAGCTGTTGGTTTTTCTCCAACGATGTACTTCTATTGGTTTTTCCGATGGCTAGGTGCGTGGTGGTATGTCTACTCCCACACTTACTTTCTTGTGGGAGTGAAGATATCAGAATATTTAGGTTAGGTCTGGTTGATTACAACCAGACTTAACCTAACACCCAGTTACATTACTTGGTACTTAGTACTCTATTTGAGTGGAAAGGGTCAATAAAAATTTACCCACCAACCAGACCTAACACCTTCTGTCCTATCATTTCTTAAGCTGAGTGACTGTGGTATGTTGATTATAGATATAAGTCTTGTCCTAAGTTACTAACAAATTAACATTTTATTTAATTAAAAATAATAATAATAAAAATAAAAAAATAAAAATAAAATAAAAAATTATTAGTTTTAGGTATTAACATAGTTATAAGTTTTTTACTAATATAAGATAAGTTTCCACTTAACATAGTTTCTAGATATACTACTAACATAGTTCTAGAATTCTAACAACATAGTACTTAATTTCTACTAACATAGTTCTAAGCTTTAGATATACTATATACTAACATAGCTCTAGGTTTCTAATAACATGGTAGTTGTACTTAATTAACTACTAACATAGTTCTAAGCTTCTACCTAACTTAAAATAGGTTATTAATTATACTAACATAGCTCTAGGTTTCTAATAACATAGTACTTAATTAACTACTAACATAGTTCTAAGCTTCTACCTAACTTAAAATAGGTTATTAATACTCCTCTATACAGAGTTACATTCACACTTCAACACGTAGGTTAAGTTGGAAGGGTTCTTTGCTTTTTATCACTTTGCATTTAATTTTGGCTCAGAACGGCTCCCTTAGTACTCTATTTGAATTTTGCTTTTAATCTTGGCCCAGAACGGTCTTGTACTCTATTTGATGGAATTTAATTTTGGCCCAGTACGGCTCCCTTAGTACTCTATTTGAGTGGAAGGAGGCAATCAAAATTAAGCCACCAAGCTTACCATACAAAAAAAAAGAAAGACACTAGTGTCAAAGATCTTAGAATTACAGCAATCATACAAATACGTAGAATCTTTCTAGTTTGTTATGAGGGATGGAAACAAAAAATTTTCTATAGTATAACTTTTTATACCATTCAAATATTTCAAAAATATCACAAAATTATTTTAAACTTCTTGGCTATTTATGGAAATTTCGAAAAAAAATTTTGGAACGACTTTAGAATTTTTTATTGTCAATATTATTTAAATCTTTTGTTAAACTTCAATAATTTTTAAAAGTGGTTAGTTTATTTTTCTTTAAAAAAATTTTAAACTCTAATTTTTATGTTCGTAATATAATTCATCTTGTTTGATTTAAAATTTATTTGTAAAGTCAAACAGAAAAATTAAATAATGGTCAAGTTTTTATTTTTAGTGTATAAAAATTCTATTTTTTTCATTTAAATTGTTAAGACTTCTATTTGCCTACAATACTTTTCCAACAAAACTATTGTGTAGTTCTATTGTTTTTCTATGCATTTTCAAATATTTACAAATATATTTTAAAGCCGCATAAATAAAAATAAAAAAATGGTGATAATTATTTTTCCATAATAATGTTTTTAATGCCTACTTATATCTTATCAATTTAAAATTGTATTTTTAATTCATTTTGTTAATTTCTTTTATGAATTGAAAAATTACAAAAGAAACTGACAAAATAATATAATTTATAACAAAATACAGTATTAACTTACTTGACTTGATATGGAGTTCTTGAATAACCATTGTTTTATCATTAAGGTTTATAGTAGATAAACAATTCTGATATAACATTATATTGTAAAATTTTCTTAAATGCACTTTCTCAGTATCTGTAATATTAAAATATATACTATATTAGTTAAAAATTATAACATATTTTTAATATCAATATATAGTATATGTCTTTTAAAAACAAACTTATTTTAAATCACTTCTATATTACATTTCCCAATATACTTCATAAAAAATATATATTTTTTTATTAAAATCAGTTCAATTTTTTATAAAGTGTATTCAAAAGTAATGTTAAATGATTACAATGATGTCACCACAATATTTTTTATGTTGATTCTTAAATAAATTTTAGTATTTTTTTGATGACTATTTTTATGTTTATTTGTCATTTGAAGTTGATTATAAATGATTAATTATTTATATATTTAAGATTAAATATACAATTGGTCCACTATTTTGATTTTTCTGATTTTGATCCATAGATAATGGATGCTATATTACAAACTGAGTTGTATACTGTATTGTTTAGCTATGTATGTCGTTTTAAATCTTTTTTATGAAGGTTTAGCATTTATTTATTGCAATTAATATTCATATTTTTGATTTTTTTTTTATACTTCATATTTGAAAAACTTGCAAATCTGGAAACTCATAAACTAAGAACTTCCTGTACTGTAATATATATTGTGTGACAGTGATTTTAATAATCGATATTCCATATAATTATATTAACTAATGATAAATAATGTTAAAGATTTGTATAGTATTGGTTTTAATAACAAATACTTATCAAAATTTAAATATTTGAAATTTTTTTTTTAATCCGAAATTTAATTGCACTACTATTTCCAATTATTAATCCATCACCTAGTAAGAAAATATATAATTAAATTAAAAAATAAAAATTATTTTAAATTATGACAATATACAGTATTTACCTTGATAATTTCATCATGTTGATATATAGTATGGTAATTTTAATGTGAAATCTTTTTTGATATATTTTTTATTTTTGATAAAATTTATGCTTATAACTCTTTTACCAATAATTCTGAAGTAAAAAAATTTTTATTAAAAAATAAGTGAAATTTTTATCATTCATATTATTAGTCATTTATATAATTTGAATAAAAGACTTCTTTCAAATTATATAATTTATATAATTTGAAAGATGAATATAGAAAATACTGTATATAGAATTTTTAAAATCGTAAATATTACTATCTTGTAATAGGTATACTTGGAGAATTCAGTATTAAATACAGTGTTGTACTCTCCTTCTCAGAGCATAAGGCACTATTAAACTGTGGGCCCTCAACCAGAGTAATAATTTAAAAATATGAATATGCTATATTTCTGGTAAAATACTGCTGAAGGGTAGTTGAATGTCATGCTATGTTTTATATATAAAAAAGTTCTGCTGACTTCACTAAATAATAGTAAGAAAAATAACTTTAGGCAGTTTCCAACTTATGTAGATCTGTACTTATGTAAAGATTTCTTGATTAAAAACAAAAATATACTGATCGTAGCTGATAAAGCTATAATACAGAAATACAAGCATTTTTCTCCTTATTTCAGTATTTATCATCTGTATATGTATTTTATGAGTTTATTAAGTTACTTTTAGTTAACAAACCAGGCCTTGATCCAGAACTCTCCTGAAAAACTGAAGATGTGGACTGGGAATTGAATCCAATTCTAAAAGATAGTAAGCAACTTATGTGCTTATTCTATAATATAACTATTTTTGACTTGATTAACTATTATCTATACTTGATTTTATTGTTTATAAATTAACATGTTCAGATTTATAACTTACAAATACAATAAATGTTTATGCTCTATATTTCAAAAAAGATAAAAAAAATTTTGAAAAATTTTTTAGGTAAAATTGCATATATGTAAATCAAGGAGTATCTGCATATATAATCAATTTTTTTGAAATAAAGTTAAAAAAAAATTATCTGAAACAGTTTAATGTAGAATCAACTTTTGATTATTTACCATATTTCTTTTGGCAGCCTGCTTTTGGAAATAAGAAATTTTAAGTGACAGTTTTTTTGTGTATCTTTTAATCATCTAAAATTCAGAACTATAGTAAATAGGAAAAAAAAAATATATATATATATATTGAAAAAGCAAAGAGTTAAGGAAGTAACAAAAAATGAGTATAAAAATTTTACTGTGTGCATAATAATTAATTAAAAATACTGTCTCAATATTACAAAAAATAAAGCAGCAATATCAAACCATTTGTTATTTATTTTGCTTAACACCATCTTTGAATTCTAATCATGCTGAGCCAGGATTATAGGCATTGTACTTGTATGATCAAAGCTCAATTCATCTTCCATTTTATAATTTTTGTGGGGAAAGCTATACACCATACCTATTATAACTTTAGGATTATCTTTTATGAATACAGTACCTAGTTTCATAATTCATATCAGGGATGATAATTTTCAATTTTTCTTCAAAATTGTGTATCTGATAAAATGTAAATGGAGAGTGCATAACTGAGAATTAGATATGTTTATATCTATATATATTTTTTCTGTTTATGATAATTTTCAATTGTATATATAGTACAATAATCTATTACTATTGTATTATATATTTTTATTATAGCATTAATCAAAGTAATTTATATGTAATTTAGGATCAAATATGTGATTATTTCTGTTATAATGTGCAATTTTATAAATTATCTAAATAAGTACTATATTTAAACACAAAATATTCTCCTTTAAATAATTTTCCTCAAAATTTGAAAAAGAAAAAATGTGTTATATATTCTGAACTTGATTTTCTATTATAGTATACTGTATATCCACAAATAATTATTAGAAAAATATTAAAAGAAAATTTTCTATTATTTTAAATCTACAAAGAAGCTTTATTCAAATATTGACTTAAAATAGAAAAGTAAGATCAAAACATGCAAAAAGAATTTTATGGCAATGAGCAATGAATGGAACAGAAATGTAGCTAATTAACATCAATCTGCCACGATCATGGTTCATCTCACAATTCTTCAATTTACTGCATTTTATACATTTTTATAAATAATACCGTAGTTGTCTGTACTAAAAGTAATAAAAAAAATAGCTGCCTGTTATATAAACAAAAGCATTTTTTATTACATATAAATTACATTATAAATGTGTCTCGGAAAATATGATATTTTCTTTATATTGTGATTTTTGTGCTCAAGTAGTATTTCTTTTAATGATGCCAATATATTCTTCCTGCCTTTGGAGATCTTTATTATAGATGGATATTATATATACACACCTGATCTATCCTCTTCTGCATATTTGTTTCTTAGAAAATTAGACATTAGGTTATCTCTTAGTAACTAGGTCTCTTCCTGCATCTTTTGCTACTTTTCTGACTGTTTTAGCATTGTCCCTACATATGACATTTTCACAAATCTATCTATATCATGGTCTTGAATACTATTTTGATGCATGCTTTACTCAATTGAGCTATTCTTATGAAAAGATTTTAATACTTCATTACAAATGGCATTTATGTATCTGTATGAATAGTAATGTTTAATACAGATTTCATAGATTCTTTTGTATTCTTCTTGCCTATTAGTTATATTTTGTATAGTGGATGATTGCCCTCTTAAAGTATGACCAGAAGAGACACAACTTACAGATTTGAGAGTCATTTGACTATGCAGGGATTACTACCAGAATATATGTTAGTTTCTCTACACTTTTGTTTCATATCACTCATGAGTTATCTGTAAATTCACATTCAGAAAATTTACTACTATATTAATTTTTTGCTCTGAAACTAGTTTGTCCCATACTCAAACTTTTACAAATGAGTCTAATCTATTATTATATTTCCTGGCAATGAAAACATCAACAACATAACAAAAATATAGTTATATATAATCTGTATACTAAGAGTTTCCCCCCAAAAAAATCATCACATGTGATGTCAATCTTTAAACCAATAACAATGAAGACAGAAATATTGCTTAGTTTTCCTATTTTAATGATATTTACTAGCAATTAACAGGAAGTCCAAACAAAATAGGACTGGTCAGTTATTATTCACAGTAGAATTAGTAGATGTTACTTATTGAAATGAGGATAATATGTAGAATTCAGGACAATCATAGAAACCATTTTAGAAAAAAAATAATTTAATTTGTCCAGAAATATAATAAAATTTTTTCACAATCATAAAAACTAAAGAGGGGAATCAAAATTTCATTAATCTACTTAATTCTTATACAATAATACAGCTTCTACTGTTGCTTGATATTTTTATGCATTTAAAACAGTCATCCATCATCTGTTCTGATCAGACTACATTTTTTAAATATTTATATAAGGTATGTCTGAATGAAAAAAGTAATATGTTGCAATCCAGTTAGAAAAACTCAGATATAAAAGTAATTATCATAGGCTTGAAGGCAATTATCCCACTGATTTAGGAAGAAGGTGGATTTTCTATTCGTGGAATTCCTTTTGCTGGGAGTGCAATCAGTCCATCACTGCATGCTTTACTTTTATCATTTGACTGAAAATGCTTGCCTTTTAGCTCCTTTTTCAGAACAAATGGAAAATCACCTGGCAATAAATCAGAACTGTATGCAGGATGTTCTAGTATTTCCCATTTGAACTTATGAAGCAATGATTTCATTTCATGTGATATGTGTGGGAGGGTATTGTTATGCAGAAACACTACTCCATTGCTCAACAATCTTGGCCACATGTTTCTTACGGTGACTTGGAGATGTAAGTTCTTTCATGACGATCAATCTTAACAAGCTCATCTATAGTAGCTATGAGATGTGCAATGATTACATTTTGCTTGACTTAGGCATGCATCATCTTCCAAACTTTCACAACTGTCTTTAAAAATGAGTTCATCATTTATGTACAGTTTTGTGTGAACAGCAATCATTCCCATAAACTACAGACAATCAGATTGAATTTCAACATAGCCAGATCCTTCAGCTGTAAGAAAGCATATCATTACACACTGTTCATTTTGAAGAATTTGCAATCAAACACCATTATTTTCCAACTAGATGGAAAATAAATGCTCTGGCTACACTTTTGAATGTTCTGATTGAATACTGTATCTCATCCCTCTAATACTGGGATGGGCAAACTTTTGGGGGAAAGGCCATATTGCATCAATGTAATATAGCCTAGGGCCGCACTTTCCCAGTGATACCTATCCTTCACCATCTGACCCCCTCAACGGGTGTGGGTGTAGCCATGATTGGAAGTGATTCTGCCCTTTAGTATCTATCTGATTGGAAAGGGATGTAAAACAAAATAGCAAAAAAAATACTCCCAAAATCCTGCCTAATAATTGTCTGAGGTGACAAAATTCTCTTAGAAAATTATGTAGCCAAAATAGAAATATCTTAAGGGGTGCATTTGTTGACTAAGATATTATAAAAGGGTGACATGTTATTTAAAAATTTACAAATAAAATTCGATATAAAAAAATCCACAAATTTGAGAAACAATAATCAACTCATTACTCTTTTATTTCACAGTGGACTTTTTGGAATATTCAGATTTTATCGATTTTTGTTCACGAATACTGTTAAACCTCCGTTCACGAACCCCTCGGATCATGAACAATTCGGTTTACGAACAAATTTTACAACGAACTACGAACAAAAAGCATCTCGGATGATGTAGTGTCGTGAATTACGAACACGCAAGCCGTCAACATCGTGGAGCGATAAGCTGGGAGTATCAGCGTCGGCAGTATTCGTAGAGGAATGATGGGTCTGAAGCAGAGTCAAGTGGTGCCAAGAGACAGAAAAAAAAGAATCCCCATCCAAACAATAACATTTCACTTCCTCATTACCTTCCACTTACGCCGTCAACTCTCCTCTTTACAGATTCAATAAAACAAAATTAAGTTTTCGACTATATTTGATCTGCTTAGTGTTGTATTTATCTTTTTTTGTGATAGATTTAATGGCTTTCATTGATTTTGTGTTAAGAATTTGTGCACAAAGTACTGTTGTAAAAGTTTAAATAAGCATTCATCTGGGATCCAGAAACGGATTAATCCATTTTTACATTAAACGGACACTACGGGGAATATTGTTTCGATTTACGAACATTTCGGTTTACGAACGATCTTCAGGAATGAATTAAGTTCGTGAACCGAGATTTGATGTACCTGAATTCGCAGAAGTTAAAGGTATGGCATATGAGTTGATTAACAACGAACGTTTTTCTAAAATTTTAATATTCTGCTATATTTTATTCGTAGAATAGTTGCAGTCATTAATATAGACAGCCGAATAATAGAAGTGATTCCTAACACAATTTTTTTTATAAAAAAATAGAAATACTTTTGCAAATTAATTACTTATACTGTATCATCATTCAAGGATGACAAATGGTTTCAAAAATATAAACTTTAAAAAGTTTTAAATGATGGACTCTTATAAAGAAATCACGTAGGAACTTAAAAATACAGTGGGTGATCGGTTAACGAACAAATCGGATAACGAACACTTTTTTGAAAGATTTTTATGTTCGGTTAACGAACAAATGTTCGGATAACGAACACTTCACGGAACAAACTGTGGGACCCCAGACTGACCGAATGACAGATCAGCCAGAAAAAGGTAAAGCGGCGTAGTAAAGCTGTGGCTTACCATTCTGGAGGATCCGGGGGTCCAACTCCTCTTGTGGCTTACCATTCTGGAGGATCCAGGGGTCCAACTCCTCCAATTTTAGGAGTCCGGACCGTTGAAACCCATCCTTCAACTTCCCGTTGACCCCATCATGGGTGTTGTGATGATGGCGGCTCTATAAGTGGCGCCTCTAGATAAAAATATTCCATGAGGATAGTTCGGCTTAACTAACCTAACGGAATGACAGACTTTCGAGGGCCGCAGTTTGCTTACCCCTGCTCTAATACAATGTGGATATGCCATACATTAATAACTGCCTTTCACACATGCACAAAAATTTGCCTCTGGCCTATTGCACTCATTATCTTTTCATTAGCACACTATAATTTAACAAAAATAATTATTTTTAAAAATCTGAATACTGATTGATCTTTTATTCAAATGTTTATTTCATTTAATATTTATTTTAAAATATTTTAATTACAAATATGTTATAGATATATATTTTATCAAGTTTTCAGTCGATCCATTAAAATAAAACAAACTGCTTAACTTTGTAACTAGATTTTATTTTATTTTATTTTATTCTATGTACAACTGATGATGATACTGTTTCTATCAAAAACGTTTTTGTTGGTGTAATAATAAAACTATATTTTATACTGCTTCAAGTTCTGTATTTACTGTGAACTATAGTTACAAGTTTTCAGTATATGAAATCTTGTTTTTAAAATATTCATGATCGTTGTAAAATAATATCTCCTCTTTGATGACGATTTTGATTTTCCATGCCCCAAATTTGAATATTCCATCATAAACCAAAAACAATTCAAATCAAGAAAACAAAACTTACAGTTGCCCTTTTGTCACTGACAAAACTATTCAAGAAGTACTTGCTTCTCAGTGGTTGAAAACAAAGGGAAACTCTAAATATACACACTATAGATATTTTAAAAGAACTTGGTTTCACTTTTAACATATCTAAGGAATATCTCAATGAGGATGGCCCCAAAGGCCTATAGACTAGTAATGCAGGATACTAATTGCTGGGTCTATGATCAGCATCCTCAGTTAAATATAGCAGCAGTTTATTTACAATAATTTAGTTCTAATAGATATTTTATTCACTAGTAGAATCTAATATTATAATATGCTCATATAGACTTAAATCTTGTTCATTTAGTTAAATTCTATATATATTTTTAATGCCAGAAAGCACTTTAAATAAACTATTTAGTTAATTTGGGGTAACAAGTTTGATTTATATTTTATTTTTTGAAATTTTAAAAATTATATATACAGTATAACCTTGTTATCTCGAACCTCTCTATCTCAAAACCCTTGATAAGTGGAAAAGAATTTTTCCGTGCACTTTCTTCATTAAACCAATGTAATTTAAATAGTTATCTCGAACTATTTTCTTCAATACCCTGCTATCTCGAATTAGTTTCTAATTTTTGTGCTAGAGAAATTAAACATGAATTTTCCCCCACTTTTAGAGTCTAAACAAAGGATTTAAATTTAACAAAAGAACGTAAATGTGCTACCGATAACCGGAACTTTTTGTGCATGCTCAGAATACTGAACATGCCATACAGTAGTTTTGTTTTCTAATTGTTGATAGGTTTTTGTCAATATGATCGTGTTTATTCAGTTGATATTTTCACGGTTGATTTTATAAAATGCAAGAGTATTTAGATACTAATTTCCTGGAAAAAAAGAGTGTCTTATACAGTATTATTGACATAAAAATCATT
This sequence comes from Olivierus martensii, assembly GCA_000484575.1. NCBI lineage: Eukaryota > Metazoa > Arthropoda > Arachnida > Scorpiones > Buthidae > Olivierus > Olivierus martensii. Next base: position 45,495 of record AYEL01072380.1, read on the forward strand.
ATTTAAAATTGAACCTTGATATCTCGAAAACTCTTTATATCGAATTTTTTTTTGTTCCTGTGAGATTCGAGATATTGAGGTTCTACTGTATATGCTATATTATTTTTTTATCTACTTTCTAAAAGAAAGTTACACTTATATAATTTATTATGCTATTTGTATATCTAGCTGACTATATTCCCTCATTTAACTTTTGAACTAATAAATAAATTTTATAATTGAGTGAAGTATGATGATGATGTTTTACAGCTAATGATCATCTTATTACTACATCATCTAACACTTTAGTTGCAATAATTTAAAAATAGCATACATTCAAATTTCTGAGATATTTTTAATATATCTTGAACTATTCAATTTTTATGAAATTTGGCATGATGATAATGTCATTGAATATGATTTCAATGACACCATTTAAAAATGGTAGATATTCAAACTCAGTGTTTCTCACTAATAACTTTTGAATTATTTGATTTTTATAAAATTTAACAAAGCGGTCAGGATATTAATATATTTTTAGATTAATTAATACAATAAATTCATCCATTTAATAATGGATGACATTCAATCCTCTGAGGTTTTTACTATAATAGATTAATAAAGATTTTTATTTTATATTATTGTCATAAGAAAGCAATATTAAAAGAATAGAATAATTAAAACAGTCATAACTAGAATACAATTTCCCATAAATACAATACTATAAATGGAGGTTAGGTTCCCCAACCATCAAACTTAATATTTTTAAAAGTAATAAATTACATTAATATTGAATGTCATTTTTCTTTGAAATGAGAAAAATCTAAATTTCACATCTGCTTTTTCTTTATATAAAGATAATATTAGTTAAAAATCAGTAATGCTGACCATTGTATGAATTTTTGTCATAAAATTTCTGTTAAATTGGGGACTCCTATACTGACAATAAAAAAATGGAACTATTTAATATTTTTATGACATTCAACATAACAGATTATATCAATGATGATTTTAATGATTTCAAAATACAGGACACATTTGGAAAGTAGACAATTACAGTGAAACCTGTTAAAATGACCACCTTGATACAGAGACCAAATTCAAAAGCTGGCTTGTTTCCTATAGGATGTAATGCTATATTTGTTCTGTATAGTTGACCACCTGTTTATTGTGTATATTGATCACTCACATAGTTTTAAATTTTAACCTGCTAAAGTGACCAAGATTAATTTCATGAAGGAATTACTGAATTTTCCTTATAATTTTTTCCGTTAGATAAAATTCTAAGGATTAGTATTCCATTAGAATTTTTCTATCATATTAAAATAGTCTTGTTAAACCAGTATACTAAAAAGTAAATATAATAATACTACTGTATATGTACCTTTATATATATACTATGTATATATATGTATTTGTTATATTTTATGTTTGGCTATGTTAAATGCACATATACATGTTAGTATTAATTGTAATAGAGTATGTGCTTGCTATAAGATTTTGTTCATCAGAAGGTGATATGTGCTGTATGTCATCATTATCTATTGACTGCAAGTTGATGATTTTAATTTATTATTCCAAACTGCAAATTTATATTATTATTATTTTTTTTTTTTTTGGAGGGAAGGGTCACTTTAACAGGTTTCACTGTAGTTCTTCCCAGAAATGCTTAAAAAATATTAAAATTACAAATATAGTTGTTAATACATTAATAAATAAATCAGCTCAATTTCAATATTTATGTAAGTGGGATGAAATTATGCAACATTAATAAACAATCAGATTATCTGTATATTAACCACAAAATGCAAAATGATGAAAAATTTCACAAATAAACACAGCTAATTGTCAGTATGCCGTTTTAACAGTTGATCCCTCCTCTTTCAAAATTTGTTTAGTGAAATATTGAAAATTGCTGATATATTAAATTACTGAATTTATAAAAACAAAAACCTATTGCAACATTAAATAAAGCTCTATAGTAATTGTCTTTGTTGTTATCCAAAACATAAAAATAAATATGATTATTTTTCTTTTTTAAGATAAAAATGTATGAAATTACTAAATATTTTTTTCCATAGCATTATTAAATCTTTTATCTTTAATGTGCACATTATTGTCTGAGAACAAGCAAATCATTTGATTTCATTTAACATTTACCATACACAAACTTTCACATCATTCTAAGTCTAGATTTTTGAGTTATTGCTCACAAAATTATCAAGCAAATATTTTAGAAATCTTAAAATATGAATTCACCAGAATTTTTCTAAAAATGATTTTGTTGCATAATATAAAAAATTTGTGTATTATAATCCATAGAAAAATTAGTAATTTTGCATGGTTTATAATTTTTGAAATTCATTATTTTAAGCAAAAAATATTTGAATAAGTATTCATTGATTTATGAACTTTCATACAAATATGATTTTTTTTTTTTTTTCAAATTTTGAACTTTCCAATTGTATACCGATCTAATAAATACTATATATTAAATAACTACAGTATGCATTTTTATAACTTGTGATAGTGGAAGCTCTGCAGTCTTGAATATTAAGATTTAATCAGAAATTTATTATTTGTCTATATAACAACAATCATTTCACAATATAGTACATACTTGCAATTTCTAAACTCAGAATGTAGTTTGGGAATTGCAGGATTACTAGTGTTTGGATAATATTCAAGACTGCAGAGCTTCCACTAAGATTTAATCAGAAATTTATTATTTGTCTATATAACAACAATCATTTCACAATATAGTACATACTTGCAATTTCTAAACTCAGAATGTAGTTTGGGAATTGCAGGATTACTAGTGTTTGGATCTGATTACTATGATATTTCTTTTTGACTTAAGTGTTTTGGTAATTTCTTCGCATTCTAAGTTTCCAAACTTTTTGTTTGTTATACTCAACTTTCGGGTTAGAGTTAACCCTAAACATTTGATTCATGCAAACAGTAGATTTCAACCACAAAATTATATATATAAATCAAGGAAGATGAAAAATTATAAGATTATTGTTTTGCATTGTTGATGTTGTCTGACATCTGAAATATTTATTCACTCACTCTTTTATATAATTTTCTAGATATTAACAAGAGCTTTTATTTGATGAATCCTCTATTTTTTTAAGTTTTATAGTTTATAATGGGCCATAAATTATATTCTACTTTCAGCTAAAAAATCCGAGAAAATCAATCTCTGTTTGAATTAAAAGTTTTATTCAACAGAACAAATTACAAAGAAGTTTAAGAGCCGCACAGAGTATGATGACAACACTAGATGATTTAAGTTACAAGACCTGTCACAATCTCAAACTGATATATATATATATATTTATATATAATGACAAAAAAACTTTGATCATCAGAAATACAATCTAATTGCAAAAATCATTATGAATTAATTATAAGTTTTGTACAATTGTATAGAGTGAAATATATCACTTTTTTATAGAAATGATTTATTACAATTAAAAGTATAGGGATAATACAAATTACTAATTATTTTTCTGTAATCAAAAAGTTTAAATTCAATTTACAGTCATATGTATGATGATAGAAAAAGATGATTTTAAAATAATGTAAATTATGATGTATATGATATTTTGACCAGTTTTAAGTGAAACAAAAACACTGATGTGATGGAAAAATGAAATCTGAAATTCCAACTGTACACTTTATATGTAAAGCATCAGAGCATCATGTATCAAGTGCATGTGTAAAAATCCGTCAGATTCAAATTAGAGGACAAACTTTCATTGGGTAAAATTGTACTTAAGGCAGCAAACACCTAAATAACCCAGAGTGTACTCTAAACGAGTCTGCCAAACTTCTGTACATGTTGTTTCTACAAATGGGGGATGAAATCTCGGTAGATGACTTCAATCTTCTTCCTCACGATCCCTTTTTCGTTTTTGTCCTCTTTGTACTTCATCTAATTAAAAGATGATTAATAATAAAATTTTATTATTATTTTTTCTAAATAATAGTAAGAAAAATAGTAATTTTAAAAATTTTTTTCTAAATCCAATTATAATACAGATAGTCCTCTACTTATGACAGAGATGTGAATGGTCAATGCAATTCAATAGATTTGTCCCACACCAAATGGTCTGATATAGGTAAAATACCTCTTCCTGGTCTGAAATGTACTTTTGTGTTCTTTATGATCATTAAGATAATACATAGTGTAAAATTTAGTTGTCAAAAATTTATGAAATTTTCACATTTCCAACAATAGGATTCAGTTTAAACTCCCCATCATCTCATGTCAAGGACCACCTATATAATGATCTCTTTAAAATCAAATAGTAATTCTTATGCTTTTTTTTTTACTATTAATTTTATTGAGATAAACAAATAGTTATATACTATCAAATCTGATTAAATTCCTACCATTTTCTTCTCCGTCCTCTTCTTCATCATCATCATCATCATCTTCCCCACCTTCTGGATTATAATCATCCCCTTCACTCTCATCCTTTTATTACAAAAATGTAAATTATAAATGATTTAAATTTATGAACCATAAATAGATTTAAATATATTCATTGGTAACTATTAAAATCATAACTTACATCAATATTATCATTTTCAAGATATGATAAGCTAAGTTCACCATCTTCATCCTCCTCATCCTCATCTCCTTCCTCCTCTTCGTCCACATTTACATCATCGTCATCATCATCATCATCTAAAAAATTCAAATTTAACAATGAAATATTTCATTTCAATTTTTTTTTTTAAACGAAAGTACTTTTTTTTTATTAACCTTCTCCATCTTCTTCATCATCATCTCCGCTTACAACTACTCCATCACAATCATTTCCTATAATGAAAAATTAATATTTTATTATTGATCAGAATAATAAATAAGAATTATAACATACTACAACTTACCATCTTCCTCATCTGCTTCAGAATCTTCAGCTTCTTTATCTTCTCTATCATACCCATCAAGATATTTCAAACTGGAGATCAAATTGAAAACTTTTTCTCTATAACTTTCTATATTTGTCACTTCACAATTGAAAAGATCTAAATTTTTTATATTCTTGAATTCTTTCTAAAATTATAATTATTTTTTAAAATAATTTTATTTCATTATTACTTTACAATTAATTAATTACACTAACCAAGGGTTCTAATGTTTCAAGATCTTTGATCTTATTGCCACTGAGATTGAGATGCGTCAATTTTGGACTCCCACTCAATAAATTTAAACCTCCAGAAATCCTGTTATCACTAAGTTCCAACTAATAAAAGAAAAAAGTTATCAAATATATAAAATCAGACTAAGTGATTGAATAATTTACCTTCTTCAAATTTGGAAGTTTTGGAAATCCTTTAAGACTTGTGAGTCCAACATTAATGAGACTAAGGGTTTCGAGAGCTGTGTATTCATCTGTTAACCCCATTATTGTTGTACTGCGGCAATTATCAAGATTTAATTCTTTGATCTATAAATATAAAATTATATCTCACTATAATATATATCATATATCATAATTTTATTCTTATTTAATGTTGCTTCAGTTAATGTTGTTTTGCTATTATATCTCTAGCAAAAACTAAATTAATAAATTAAAGCTTTTTAAAGCAGTGAAATGGGATAACATCTTATTTTCTCTTCACAATAAAAAATGAGATGTAAACTAATAGTATTTACAGAAAGCTATATAAAATATGAGCATTATCTTGTTAACTCAAATACTATGAACAATATATTAGTTAAACTAGAGTATAGAAAACATTCAGCTAGATTGGTTGGATGGAAACACTTCAGCTTCACAAGCAGGAGGACTGTGCCAGGCTTGCTTATCCCCATCTTGAACAATAAGATGATTTCAAAGTGTCGGCAGACTGTAATAGCACCTGGAATAATATTGCTGCTTAATGATTAGCAAATAACTGAAATGGGATAACATCTTATTTTCTCTTCACAATAAAAAATGAGATGTAAACTAATAGTATTTACAGAAAGCTATATAAAATATGAGCATTATCTTGTTAACTCAAATACTATGAACAATATATTAGTTAAACTAGAGTATAGAAAACATTCAGCTAGATTGGTTGGATGGAAACACTTCAGCTTCACAAGCAGGAGGACTGTGCCAGGCTTGCTTATCCCCATCTTGAACAATAAGATGATTTCAAAGTGTCGGCAGACTGTAATAGCACCTGGAATAATATTGCTGCTTAATGATTAGCAAATAACTGAGAGAACTGATAGTAATTAAAACTCTGGTCATGATCATAATAACTATGAATTTTAGGCCATCTTTTATTAGAAAATAATTTTCTTTATCCATATGGCATGATATATAAATACTATATAACATTTTATAGTTAAAAGTACGATTTAATTGTATACTGTATGTGAATTCACTCCATTATTGAACAATACAGTCATGCTTAAATTAGAAAAATTACGAAATAATAACCCTTTTAATACCAATCAGAAAGAACTTTAGAAACAACTTTGTTTTATAACACTAAGATTATGGGATTTTTGGTTTCAGTTAAAGTTGCTATTTCCAGGAACCCAACACCAAAATCAACTATATAGAAACTCCACAAATGAAAGATCCACTATTTAGCTATTTTTTATTATAGATAAAAATTAGATAAAATAATAATTTATTAAAATAGAATTTATGCATCCAGTAGATGCATAAATTCTATTTTAATAAATTATTAACTCTGTTTCAAGTCAAAATAATAAAAACTTTATATAAATATTCTTATAAAGCAATCAATTGTATACCCAATAAGATAGAATTACTTTAGCATAAATTATATATATTACTTAGAGTTTAGTTATAATTGTTCTCCTTGAAATGAATAGATTTTAGAACAGAATATACATAAAAAATAGTATATAAAAGAATTGTGAAAAATTTTTTTTCCCTGTGTCCATGAATGGATAATATATAAATTTAAAATGATAAATAATTCATTCAATCATTCATTATTTATATATATATATATAAGCTTACAAAATGCCTTATTATCAAATTCAATATTTTATGTTAATTTAGAATTTTGATAAATTAGTTATAAATAATAAAAATATTTTGATTAATATAAAATCTTTTGTGTTTAATCAGTTATATCCAAGAAAATCATGCACTTCTACAGGAAAGGTTTCTTAATATAATTTATTAAATTGTTCTATTTTCTTGAATATATATTTTTTAGAATATCAACATATTAACCAAATTAATTTCGCTTGTCATATTTTCATAAAAGATAAATATTTTAAATTACAATACAATACTCCAATATTGGTATTATAAATACACTATTGTATTTTATAATTTTTTAACACAGCACTACACTGTATAACACTATTACGAATGTAGCGCCTCTAGTAGAAAGCGTGAAAATTAAAACGAATACTCAAGCATAGCGGCGCCACCATCCCTGGAAAGTCGCCATATATAAGTTTAACATCAATTTGTGAACATAAAAATAACGGAAATATTTAAAATTTAGTAAAACGATAACATGAAACCAAAATGAGCCTTCACAGAGATTTATCAGAAAATTAGCATCAAATACGCATTCAAACGATGGCTGAAAAATACACTTCGAACGGAGTAAAAGTCGCCAAATGCCAAATGAACGTTAGCTTGTATTGATACGTCGAGAGAACAAAGATGGCGGATGACTGATTCAAGGACGAACAACATTCTCCAACGGCTAATATTGAAAATTGTTTTTAAATTATATTGTGACGCTTGTGTTTAGATTCTATTATTTAATCAATTTATTCCGGTGGCCACATCACTTCGACTTATTGACTTTCGATGTAAGTTTAAAGCTAGATGATGTCGTTTTTGAATGATGACAATAGTCGAGCAGTAATGGCGGACGTTCTCCTTTCAGCTAAACAACTTCCGATTTGCAGACGAAATTTTTTTGCATTTGTATATTAGCCACTGTCATCAAAAAATGTGCTAACTTTTAACTAATTAAAATTATAAATTCGTATTACGATTTTAAATTAAAAATAAAAAAATAACTTTTATAAATGATTCTGAACAAGGCATTTTAAAAATTCTTTCAATACTTATAATACAAAAAATCAACGAACTTACGAATGGAAATTAAATTAAATTCATTATTTAAAACAGCAACCGATTAATTCTAATAAAACTTTCATCCAATAAAACTACGAATAATCAACGTAAAGTTTAGATTACAATATGGCTACTGCCAATGTCTTCTTAATGCTTATGATCAACACGTGCTATTCCATTCTTTTTAATTCTCTGATGCGTTCCTTAGCAATCTTAGAAACCAACATGACATTGCGCAAGAAAGAGTCGGGAGTGCTTTCGACCACGTGGCGTTTAAACGCGTCATTTTTCGATACTTCTGTCAATCTTTGAATCAGCGAAACATCCTCAGTAATGGTTCATGACCGAGCGGCACCTCGACACTAGATCAAATTCGAGATTCCCTTCATAATTCGACAGATATTCTAACAGTGCATCACATATTCTACAAAAATATAGCCATGTAACTTAATAGATTACTTAAACTATCACGTTTTAGCTAGGCCACTAAGCAATACTATCAAATGCCATAAAGTCTACAAACAATGTAATGTCCGATCTTATTCTATATACAATAAGAATGAAGAAAGAAAATGTCACCTGTGAAGGCGTTCTTCCACGCTTTTCTAACTCAATTCTCTTCTCCATCGAACCCAAACTTAGATGTATAGGAACAGACGACAGCAACAAAGTCCCACCAAGCACGTCTACTTGCAAAGTGCTGAGAAACGTTCGCCACAGCCGCACAACGGGAAGCGCGGCAACTCCAATTCGCCCTCAGAGGGGTCTACTATTGCTTAGTCGGTCGAAGTACGTGTACTTCTTCGCCAGCAAGGCCGGGAATTATTCATGAACGTGGATTCAAATCCACCAATGGTAGTATAGCAACATCGACGTCATCGGAGCGGCCGGCTAAACGGCAATAAAGGACGAAAGAACGAATACTAGTCAGCATACAGCCATAGTGTCAAAATGTACAGTACCGTATCTTATATGTGGTCTACTTCACAGTAAAGATACTGTTGCACGGTATACTTTTTATTTAAGCACACAAAACCTTCTGGAAAATATTCAAGTATAGTAAATATAATTATCATTTAAGAAATTTTTTTAATTTCAACTTTTACTAATAATTTTCTATTATCAAAATATTGGTTACACAAAACAAATAATTATTAAAACATTTCAGAAACGAAAACTTCTATATAGATTATCGTTTGCCATTATAAAAATATGAAGATATTAAATATATTCGGTATCGATCTGATAAAAATGGAGGCGATCAGTATAAGTTTTATCAATATAGTACTGTATTCGATTATTAATCTCATGAACTAGTTTTACCATAACAAAAATAATATAAAGCGAACTGTTTTTAATGAAAATTGTACATAAACGACACATTATTAAAAGTACCGTTATCTTAATGCATAAGTATATTTAATTGTGATGATTTAACAAAATTATGAACTACTATTGAAGAATACGGTAGTTTTGGAATGGAACTAACAATACCGATTCGCAGACTCATAAATACGGAGAATAATTAAAATGAATAATTTTAAAATATAATTTTTATTTAAAAAATTTTTGACAAATAATCTATAATTGTGTAATCACTTCCCTTTGGCGCCAAACGACAGCTATTTGGGAGGCCCTGTAAGAAACGCATCTATAGCGATATTTAACTATTTAGATCCGGAATAAACTACAAATATATATAGAAAGCAGCAAAAAAACATTTATTGCTGTTTTAAATATAAATTTCATTCATTTTCAATAAATTTTCTACTTGTTACCGATTCATTTCTGAATCCTTTATAAAAATGTATTGTAGGTGAATTATGCTGTTTCAAAAAATGATCTTTAAAGATTATTATATGTTGAATAAAATTCGAAATATAATCCTTAAACCACATTACCGATTTTACCTAGTAATTCTTCGGGCATCAGATTTCGACCTGTTTCCGCATTCGAATAACAATGACAGACTTATGACAAGCACAAATTTTCTAGTTCTAAATATGCAGATTAATTAATTTAAGCAATATTTGCTTCGATATCCTGGTAAAAATTATACCTGGGAAACGTTCGCATATAATGCTGTGTCTATAAAACTAAATATTAGTCAAATATACCGTAATAATAAACGCATATTCTAAAATTTTATTATTATTCTGGCGGCTAATCAGACAAAATGCCATGAGTAATACGATTTCTGTTGAAAAAATCGATAACCTTATCGAATTTTCTATTAACCTGTCGTACCTAATATTAAAACATCCCCTTTAAAAATAGTATATATAAATAGATAAATGTGCAAATATTTTACGGGAAATTAATAATAATGTTAATCTGATAACTAATTATTTATATAATTTGGATAATTTCTTTAAAATATCTTACCAAAAAAAAGGATTATTGATTCTGGACAGAATCAAAAATATTAGGAACTGATTCGTATGATTTAAAAGTTTTCCAGTGACCGGATATAGTACTCAGTAGCTGAGGAGTCAACTTCCAAATCGGCTACATCTTCCGAACTGGAGTGGGGAAGCTGGCGCCATATTGGAAGAAAGAATAAAATACGCCTATCTTCTCGTTGTTAGCAATCAAAAAACTTGTAATTAAAAGCTATTATTATCTTATTTTTAAATACTAAATGCGTTACACTGGCTTTTTGTAGTTATTGTTTTAGATTTGGATACCGAATTTTTCACCGCAAAAAGTCATGTTTATGGAAAAGCAGATGTTTACAGGAGCGCAGCTGCTTCTGGCAGACTCGGTTTTAAAAACGTCTATAGACATAATAGGAAATAAAGAATCAAACACTATATATATATTTAATATTTCAATTCAAAAATATCTTTATTTTCATACTAAAAATGACTGGTACGTTTTGTAAAAGGTGATAAAAAGCATCTAAATAATGAATATACATATTTCAAAGTTATAATTTAAAAAGTATTATAAATACTCTTCGATAAATAATTTCTTCGCGTTATTATATCGAAGTAGCATCCGTAATGAACTTGGAATGAAGACTGTGACTGACCTTGTTGCTAGGAGACGATCCGTTTTTAACGATTGTCACGTGAGCTGGCCGTCTCCATCTTGGTTTTTAGTAATGAACGATATATCACTGATTAGAAGCAAATAATAAGGCCAATATAATTTTAAACCATCTTGAATAACAAGATTTAGTGGCTTACCCATCGTATTTCCAATCTTTTCTTTGACGGGCTTGTTATTTCGCGATCGTCTCGTTCTGTCTACCATTCTCTTAATTCGTGGGGACAAAGTCATCCATTGTTGAAAATATTATTATTATACATCGTCATACGCATGTTTATGTTTTCCGTGATTGTAGTATATGATCTTCTACTGATGATTTTCATGACAAAAACCATGATGCGTCGACTTGCCGAGGTGCAAAACTCGGCGCGCACGAGTCTAACGTAGTTCAGTATTTGTAGCCCAACGCCATTTGCCAATTGCTATACCCCTCTAGGAAGCAATTACTGCTGGAAGAGAAATGGGAACGTCTCTAAACGTGGTTGAAATAACAATCCGATTTGTTTTTCATTACTAATCGTAAAACCTTAACCTATATCGTTATGTTTTTCTTTTATTTATTAACATTTATTCAATAAACTCTAATAAGTGAATAAATATAAGATTTTGCTTTTATTTTTTAATATCTATTAAAATATTTCTTTTTATTGTGTGTTATTTAATTGTTTAATTGAATAGTAGATACATTTATTAGCAATTAACATCAAACACATCGACATGTGCAATAAATACGATAATGTGAATTCGCCATACATTTATACTAAGTTTTTATCGCGCCCTCTGGCATTTAATATTTTTGAATTATTATTTTTTAATATATTTAATTAAAATATACATAAATAATTACGGTATATTAAAACAAATAATAATAATAATAAGCGAAATAAAGTGACGACTTAAAATTAAAAATTCTTTAATTGGGATTACTATTTAATATTATAAATTTTATTTTATAAAATTATTCGTCCAAGAATCCCGAATTTTTTCACTTTAAGGTTATATTTTTTATTTTATTTTTAAAGAAAATTTGTTAGAATTAAAAATTAAAGTTATTATTACTACTAATGGTAAATTTTGAACAGAAAACTTTCATTTTTACTTTTCCGTAAACAAATATCTGATTGCTTTTTGTTTTCACAATATCGTGAGAAAATACAAGTTTTTGTTTGAGTAATTATTCATGCATATAAAATTATTTGGCATAAGCATTTCGCGACGCCTTCAAACATTTTTTTTATAAACGCATACAATATAGAAATTAAAGAATGCTTAAATTATCCAGCGATTGCTAAATACCCAAATGTTAAAAATGACAACTATGACAGAAGATGGAATTGGATTATCCCCGTCCTTTAATCTTCTGGTTGACTCCATTACGAAAGTTTGTAAACTCGCGGTAGGCTCTAAAATAGCCGCTCCATTTTAGAATTTAATTTCATCTTTATAATTTTATTACAAATTACTTTAAATTTTAATTTTGCTTAAATTATGCCATTAAGAGTTTTACACTATCTGTAAATATTTAAAAAATTGTGATATTTAATTGAAATTTACAAGTTAAAGTATTGATTATTATCATAATCAATACTTTAACTTGTTTTACGATAGGGTGAAGATTCGTCCTGGATTTTCCGGAACGGTCCGGTCTCTCGTATCAGTAAATGTCCCGGATTTTAAAATCCAACTTGTTTCCAAGATGGAAGGTTTTTATTTATCGTCAGGTCCAACCTACGTCAAATGAGATTGACTTATTCTTAAAATTTTATAAAATAGTAAGTCGTTAGTGCCACAAAGTTTCGATGTTAGTGCCGATAATTATGTCGTTTAGAAAGAATTTTTAAAGGCCTCTCAATTTGACGTCAAATTATGCAAACCTATTAGAAGTATTTATTTTGAAAATTTTTATTATCCATCATTAATGCTACGTTAGTATGCAGATAAAGTTTCCAACATTTAGTGACGCATAATTATTCATTTTACAGCATCTTTTAATAGAATATCGCGTCACGTGATATCTCGCGATAGAATTTGATAGCTCGCGCGTAGTCTAATCATCGTTTTGTACTTTCGCTTTTTTTTTTTTTAATCTCTCGCTTTATTCATTTTTAGTGTTGAAACCATATTATTATTAGATTTATATAATGTTATATAAATGTAAATGTTAAGTGTGAAACCATATTATTATTAGATTTACATAATGTTATATAAATGTAAATGTTAAGTGTTTAGGATTGTTATGTTATCGTCATTATTTAAGAATGTCTGTCAGATTGTATAGACGTAGCCGTAAATTAAATATAATATATTTCTTAAGGTATAATGTTGAGGCTATATATAAATAAGTGTATTATGCTGTATTTATTCTTTTTTATTTATATTGAAAATATTCCTATATACATTGATCATATTCTAATATTTATAATTCAAATATTGATATACTACCGGTAACCTTCCTATAACACAGTAGATAGGTTCCTAAAAAACGTCTTGTTTTGTGAATCCATATTATATGAAAACCTGAAACCAAGACAAAAAAGGAAGTTAGGTTTCAAAATCAATTAAAAACAAACAACTTTTTAAAATTACACATAAGAAACTTAGTTTTAATTAAGAATATTAATAACACGAAACATAAAGAAAAAATATATATGTAAAGCTGAACTCACACGAACAACAACAGAATCACACCACGACCACAAAACGGTGATTGCTTGCGGACGGTAGTGAATTATAATTATATTAATATAGAAACGCATAATCTAACTCAGACAGATCACTAACTGAAGTCGGTTTCAACGGCTGTTGCAACTTGTGGTCGATATCACCCACAAAATTGTGGTCGAGCGCAACTCACTCAGTGCGACATACCGACCCACTAGTCGCCGACAGTGCTTCCTATCAATCAGCAGTCGGTAAGAATTGGCATATATACGCGCAGTCCGTTACCGACTGCGCATATAAGTGGTTCCGAGTGGTTGATTTCGACCACAACATAACCACACGGTAACCATCAATTTGTGGTGGTGGTGTGGTTCTGTTGTGATTCGTGTGAGTTCAGCCTAAGACCCTAAAAAAACAATATACGTAAAATGAAAGAAAAAGTAAATAGCCTATGTAACATTCATTTAATAATTATATCTTTTTTACTGCTGTTCAGTTAAAACGATAACGTGTTTTCTTTTTAATATCAACTTCAGTTTCTAAACTTTTTCTGCATTTAAAGTTTGTGTATCTTCTGCTCTTTACAAAATCTGTGATCTAGCCCTCTATAACAATCATTCCTTAACATATACCCAAAAAAAAAATTTATGAATAAGAAAGAATTTTTTATTTCACATTCCTGTATTGAAGAATAAAACTTATTTTTTATTCAAGAACTGAAAGTTTGGAACATTAATAACTCAATGATCGACAATTAACTCAATTTCAAATTGAAATCAACAATGCAGTCTATTTTCGATATGATAATTTCAAATCGAAAATAGACTGCAGATCGTCCCTCACGGCAAATTAGCGAAATTGCTAAAATTAATCATAAATGCAAAGTATTTCCCAATGATTGCATTTTGTGTCTCCATAGTGTGGATTTACAAAAATTAATTAAAATATTTTGTATTGTAGGAGAATAGATATAATTTTCTAAATGTGTTAAGTAAAACCGTGTTATATAAGAGTTTTCGCAATTTTCTAATCGTATTAGAAACCGTGTTATACGAGGGTTACCTGACTGCATTTCAAAAATTTCGGCATTAATTAGTACCTACTATTTTACATTTATTGCTAGAAGATAAAGGGGCTATTATTTTTCGTCTTTTGTCACTTCTCAATTAAACAGTATTGCTCCTCTCAGAACTCTGATTCTATAACACATTTCATCAATGATGAGAGCATGGTCTATAAATAATAAGAGTAAACTGCATGGTCTATATCAGGGATGCACAGACTTAAGACCAAGGGCCGCATAAATTCACTGTGACTTATAGAAGGGCCAAGTTATATATCATATCGTGTTTATTAATTATATGTTACAAAGAACCATAATCAAAAGTAAACAATGAATTTTTAATTGGATTCCTGATATTAAATTGATTTGACAATATTTTTATGTTAGGATCGGCATTTATAGTAGCCAAATGCAAAATTGATTCTATATTTTTATTAGTTAAGCGACAATACTACCTTTTGTGCATGTACAATTTTTTTTAAATTACCTATTTCTCTCACAAAAATACAATAAAAATGAAAAATGTTTATTACAAATATGATTATTTTTTGCTCATTGTAAAACATTATTATCGAACTATTGTAAAAATAATTTCACATCAGAAAAATATTATTTGAAAATGCATTGTTCAAAACTACAAATAATATTTCGTTGAATGTGTTCTTTGTTAAAATAACACTGGTGAGGCGGGCCGCGGTTTGTGCATCTCTGGTCTACATCATTTTAACATTTTCATAATTCACTTTATAAATGATTCTAATGGACTACTACATCTAACAAAACATTATTCAGCGTAATTACAAATTAATTAAAATTACATATACAATAGTTAAAGGTATTATTGCATTCAATAACTGCTATCAGACTTTATCATCCAAAATCTAGTAGATTTTAATAAGATATTTCTGCCTCATTAATAATCTACCAATACTAATTTTTTATCATCTTATTGTGATGATGCTGCAGTATATAATAGTTACTGATATAGTAAATATGTTTGTGATTGGAACGAACGTTCATAAATAGAAAGAAGGAAATACAATTTTTAATCAGAAAACACAGACTCTAGAATTTTCTATAAAGGACCATTTTCTTTGGACGTACTGTAATATTACCTATCGTTTATCCAGTTAGCGCCATAATGTAAAAAAAAGCATAACCTGCCAAAATTTATTATTCATTTAGAAAATGTGAAATTGCGGTAGGATTGTAGTCCATAACTCGACATCCTTTCACCGGATGTTATTAAATTGATCTTTATTGGATTTGCTTTTTAACAAAAGCAATTTCAATAAAAGCAGAGTAATCTTATTTATGAACTTTTATTTCAAAAGTATAATCTACTTTTCATTAAATTTTTGTAGATTGCGACACCATTAACACCAGTAGAAGAATTGTGGCGGCCGGATGGCCGAGTGGTAACGCGTTGGCGTACCACGCTGGAGGACCCGGGTTCGCGTCCCGGGTCTGGTCCCGGATTTTTTTCGGGGTGCTAGGCCCGGCCCGGTGATCCCCGTCCTTCACCATCCGGCCCCCCTCCACGGGTGTGGGTGCAGCCCGTGGTTGGAACTTGCCCCGTCCCCTTAGTAATCTCTCTGATTGGAAAGGGGACGTAAAATATGCAAAAAAAAAAAAGTAGAAGAATTGATAAAAAAGTAATAGTAATTGTCAGAAACATCTTTAGCCTGTTCTACCTTTGAATCTGTGAAATTACCTCGACTTGCTTTACATTCATCAGTTTGATCTGAGGTACATTCTGGAGTTTTCTTCTGCAATTCTTTAAAAATTAATCTAGCCTTCTCAGATCATTGCCTGAGTTATTGGATCTCCCTTCATATCTTTCTCTAATTCAGATGAGAAGTAGCTTTCCATATGTTCATTGATTAAAAATCTATTCTTGTCAGAAATCTTCATCGCTCCAGCAGACATCCTAGCACCCATAATCTCTCTCTGTTGCAAAACATTGCCAAGTTGTCCTAGGAACGCCATACTTTTGAACTACATTTGTAATTGTTCTATCTTTTTGCACTTTAAATACAATATGCTCAATCAAGTGTTGTTCTTTCCTGAATCATTCCTCTGTTCACTTCTTTTTGAACCATCCCTAAATTTCATTCAAGAAAATAATAATGGCTACAGATACACAAATTTTTTACTTTCTGAAAAATGCAGAATTGAAAATCAAAACCAACAACACGGGAAAACACTAAAGCAGCCCAACAAGAACTGACAAATAACAAATGACATCACACAAAACCATACATGCGCATGCGCCATCCCGCGAAACTCGACTGTCGAATTGTGGGATGGCGAATTGCGAAGTAACACTGTATTTTAAGTTTATATAATTTTATTAGAACTATCAATATTCCTTAAAAGAAAACATTTAGTACAGTATAATATATCTGTTTATGTAAGGACAGATACAAGTAAGGGCTATATAGGCTTGAGCCCAGGGCTTCCTAGGAGCTCAGGGCTCGTAGTCAAATATAAAAAACGATCATCGATGTGTTTATGTACTGGATAGCTGCTTAATGTTAGAAAAAAGAAGCCGTTGTCAAAACAGTCCGCCATGTTACCGGTGGGGTACTTTCGCGAACGTACATTCAACGCTATAGTAAATTGAATTTGTTTTGGTGGCCAGACGTAACCTATTTATTTTTTTATTGTGATGAACAGATCCTAATAGTTAATAAAAAAAAGGTTTAATACCCCAATACAGAGTATTAAACGTGTATTATTGCGGCCGGATGACAGAGTGATAACGCTGTCGGTGTGCTACGCAGGAGGACGGGTTCGCGTCCCGAGTCCGATAACTCCTGAAAAGTTTTTTCGGGGTGTTGGGCCCGGCCCGGCGATCCCCGTCCTTCACCATCCGGCCCCCTTCACGAGTGTGGGTGCAGCTCGTAGTTGGAACTAACTCCGCCCCTTAGTAATCTCCCTGATTGGAAAGAGGCATAAAATATGCAAACAAAAAAAGTGTATTATTATAATTTTTTATAAATACACATTTTCGATAATTTCGAATGAAATGCTCAAAATGCTCCAAATTTCGCATTTTCCTAATCGTTTAATGTTTCGGAGGAGGAGAAACAGATTTATAAGCTGTTGAGGGTGAATTGTAAAAAAAACCATTATTACATTTATTTTATGCTAAAAAAATGTTATGAAAAAATAACAAACACAAATGGAGTGAACAAAATTTAATTTTTGACAAAGATTATAATCAAACAATAAACAAAGGCATAATAGAACTATTAATACCAAATAATAAAATATAAGGGCCAACATTTTACTTTACCTGCCACAATGCAATAATGATTAAAATAGTTGGAAATATGAATGTTTATTGAATATTTCTGATGTTTAAGCTTAGAATTTGCTTCTATCTGCTCCAAATTTCGCATTTTCCTAATCGTTTAATGTTTCGGAGGAGGAGAAACAGATTTATAAGCTGTTGAGGGTGAATTGTAAAAAAAACCATTATTACATTTATTTTATGCTAAAAAAATGTTATGAAAAAATAACAAACACAAATGGAGTGAACAAAATTTAATTTTTGACAAAGATTATAATCAAACAATAAACAAAGGCATAATAGAACTATTAATACCAAATAATAAAATATAAGGGCCAACATTTTACTTTACCTGCCACAATGCAAAAAATAATTGGAAATATGAATGTTTATTGAATATTTCTGATGTTTAAGCTTAGAATTTGCTTCTATCTTAAATTATTACAATATCTTTAATCACTATTAAATCGATTCAGTGAATACAATACCAGCATCAATTTCTTATTTTAAAGCAGTAAAAGTAAAATCTTGCAAAATACAATATTTCCTATCTTTGAAAAGTTCTATTTCCAGGTGAAAGGTATTTTCTACCTTCTCAACCTAACTAGAACGGAAAGGCGAAACGTATTCATGCCGCCAATCCGGCCTGCAAGTTGTATACCGCACAAGGGGATATTTTTTTGCATATTTTATGCTCCCTTTCCAATCAGGGATATTACTAAGAGGGCGGGGCTAGTTCCAACCACGGGCTGCACTCACACCCGTGGAGGGGGGCTGGATGGTGAAGGACGGGGATCACCGGGCTTGGCCCAGTACGCCGAAAAAATCCGGGACCAGACCCGAGGCGCGAACCCGGATCCTCCTGCGTGGCACGCAAACGTGTTACCACTCAGTCATCGGCCGCCTAAGGGAATGTTATTTGAAGTTGATAAATTAAAATTTTTTTAATTTGGCGCGAACCCGGATCCGCCTGCGTGGCACGCAAACGTGTTACCACTCGGTCATCGGCCGCCTAAGGGAATGTTATTTGAAGTTGATAAATTAAAATTTTTTAAATTTATCAACTTTAAAAATAATTTTTAACTTATCAATTTCATAAATTAAAAAAATAAATGTATTTTAAAAATTATTTTTTAAATATTTAAAAGTATTATATTGGGATGCACAACATATAAGCCGTTACTCGGCGGCCTTGCTTTAAACTGAATTGAATCAAATGGATTGAATCCTTGAAAAGAATCATTCACACATCATTGCTTGAAGTGACATAGTCTATATTTATGTAAATACAAATCATGGCACTTCAAGTAGTAATGGCGAAATCATAGCATTAAAACAGAAAACTGGTGGTTAAAGCTAACAGGAACTTTAACAGGATGTTGTAAAACCAGGTCTATTTCATGTTGACTCGAAATCATGCGGCCCGGTTTTGCGAATTCTTGTTGAAAGTTCCTATTAGCTTTAATTACCATTTATTTGCTTTACAATTGTTAGATAAATTTGATTATTAGTTTAACATAAGTTATTACCATGCAACTTTTTTGCATGATAGTAACTTATTCAACAATTGTAAAACATAATTTATAGTTAAAGCTAACGGGAACTTTAACAGGACATTATAAAATCGAGCATTCGTGACATTAGTACTGTAATCAACAGATCGGAACATCAATTGGAGCAATAGCCGATCAAATACCACCTCTTCAAAAAAACGAGTATCATCAGTAGCGTAGCGAGCATAACTGGCGCCCGGGGCACGATAGCTTTTTGGCGCCCCCGAAAAACATATATAATATATAGAATATACTTGTAATAAGAATTTGGCGCCCGGGGCATGATAGACCCCCTTGCTACGCCATTTAATATATCGAAAAGTAGTGGTCTCCATGTTACTCTGAAGACCTTATTTATGTTATTAGCCTTGGTTATTGAGGATTATTAATTATATTATGATTATATTATGATTTATCGAATAAATCATCTCTCCATGTTACTCTGAAGACCTTATTTATGTTATTAGCCTTGGTTATTGAGGATTATTACTTTCGCGATTTAAAATAAAACTTATCAGCACCATTGATTATCATCACATAGTGAATGCGAACATTTTATCCCAAAATTTAATGACATCATCTCTATAAAAAATACTTATTATATAAATAGATTTATTAATAAATACTATAAACAGAACGAAGGAAAAAAAATAAATTCATGGAGTTTTATAATATCGGGATTTCTTTATGACGAGAAAATAATTTTTTTGATTTGTTCGCAAGATGGCGCAAACTGGGTCAATGGCGGCTGCTTCGAAAATTGTTGTGATTTTAAGTTGTATTGGAAGCTGAAAATATTAGTTTTTAAGACAAGTCAGTTTATATGAATTGCATATATGATTTTAGTTGATGAAATTCAGGTAGATAGTGCATAGGTGCATATAGTAATATATTGTAGATAGTAATATAAAAATGAAATAAATTTTAAATAGAAAAAACCAAATACAGTGGGTCACAAAAGTATTCGGCCACCCTTCACATCCCGCAATGTTAAGCGGGTTAAAGTAGATAGTAATATAAAAATGAAATAAATTTTAAATAGAAAAAACAAATACAGTGGGTCACAAAAGTATTCGGCTACCCTTCACATCCCGCAATGTTAAGCGGGTTAAAAGTCGGAAATGTAGAAAAAGAAAAAACGAATGTTTTATATGATAGCTATATTTGCCCTTTAATGTTACGTACAAAAAATTATATCAAATACACTCAAAATTAAAGAAAGTAATAAGGTAAACAAGAAACGAGACGAAACCACCCACACAAGTATTCGGCCATCCTGTCGCAGAAAAGGAAAACTGCAATTTAAACTAATAAAACAAATGCATCTAATATTTTGTCACATTACCTCTTGCATGTATGACTGCTTTCAGTCTGGAAGGCATTGATTTGACTAATTTTTTGGTCACATTAGAACCAAGTTTATCCCATTCACTTTGAAGATGCTGTTTCAAAGCATTTTTATTTGTTATTGAAATGTTATGTAACGTTTTCTTCATGTGTCCCCATAAATGTTCAATGGAGTTCAAATCTGGCGACTGAGGTGGGGTTTCAAGACGTTTAGGAATGTTATATAATAGCCATAACTTGGTATTCAACGCTGTATGCTTCGGATCGTTGTCCTGTTGGAAAAGGAATCTGTCCGTTAATCCTAATTTCTGAGCACTTTTCTTTACGTTTCATTTCAAAATATCAATGTATCGATACTGATCCATTGTGCCATCAATAAATTCCAGTGTACCCACCCCAACTGCTGATATACAACCCCAGACCATTACAGATCTCCACCGTACTTAACAGTAGCACAGAGATGACATGGTTCAAACTCTGACCGGGGCTTTCGCCAAACAATTTTCCTCTTACTAGTGTTAAAAATCTCGAACTTCGATTCATCGCTAAATATGACGGTGTTCCAGAAATTCTCATCCTCATTAACATAATGTTTTGCAAACTCCAGTTTCTTTTTCCTGTTTTTCTCACCTATCCAGGGCTTCTTTCTAGCAACATGTCTGTTATATCCATTATTTCGTAATGTTCGACGAACCATTTCTACACTTAAATATTTTCCAGAAAATGTTGCAATGCTAAAGAGAATTTCCCTGGCTGATTTATCAGGATGTGCTTTGGCACATATAACAAGGTACCCCTCTTCACAATGGTTCAAAATCTTTGGTCTCCCAATTCTGCGTTTATTCAGTATGTTTCCTTGCTGATATCTTTTCAGCACACTTTGCACTGTTGAACGTGGGATTCCAGTCACTTCCGATATTTGTCTTTGTGACAGATTCTGTTTATTCATGTTGATAATGGTTTTCCTTTCCTCTTAACTCAGCTCTCGCGTTTTAACCATTTTTAAACTCACGGTATTCACAGTTCTCTGTTACAATGCCTCTTATTTATGTCTTACCAGTAGCACATGATTACTATGTCCAGGAATTTGCATTTTACAGGATGGCCGAATACTTTTGTGGGGATGGTTTCGTTTCGTTTCTTGTTTACCTTATTACTTTCTTGAATTTTGAGTGTATTTGATATCATTTTTTGCACTTAATATTAAAGGGCAAATATAGCTATCATATAAAACATTTGTTTTTTCTTTTTCTACATTTCCGACTTTTAACCTGCTTAACATTGCGGGATGTGAAGGGTGGTCGAATACTTTTGTGACCCACTGTATAATTGATGACATAGATAAAAACTATTACATAAAAGATTACAAACTAAGTAAAATATAATTCAAAATTTTCTATTATTTTTTTAATGTTATATCACGTACTAAATATGTCAATAAGAATTTTTAACTGATGTCATATTAAATGAATAATATTTTGATTTGAATAATACCAAAATTATTTTTCCATTATTATTAAAACATTTTTCATAAAAAGTTCTTATGATGTTAATTATTTCTTATCAAATTTTTTTTATAATACATAAGAATATTTACCATTTGCTTGAGGTCCAACGCCTCTAAAATTAAATCCTCGAAGTGATAATGGCCCACCAAGAAAAAATTTATCACATATTGAATAAGTTTTATTTTCTATTTTATTTAAAATCCCACCAAGTAAAGATCCTTGTAATACCTATTAAAAAGTTATAATTATTCCAGTAAATCTAGAAATAACACTTTTTATTTTTCTAATTATTGCTGAAAGATTACAAAAAAATTTACCACATCCATTCCAAGAGACTGATTTAATTGAACTTCTAATTCATGTTTCAGAAAACCAACATCTCCTCCTAAACCAGCATATTCCTATATTATAATATTATTTCTGAAGATAAGTGATGAGAAACATTTAAGATAAAATTTTAAAAGCAGCTTACTTGTTGTAGTTTAAATAAATGCCCATAATTTGGTATAACAGGATTATCTCTAAGATCCAAAGAAACAGTGTGCTAAATATATAGTATGATTATTTTATAAATGCCTTACTGATATAAAAAAAATGAATTTAATAGATATCTAAATAGTCACCTTAATTGAAGACTTAAGAGAATGGCCTGCTTCTTGTCTTACAGGAAAAGCAGTAACAGTGCTAAGTGATTTTATTTCTCTCCAAATTCCTTCCCAGCAAAAACTGTGACGAATTTGAGGAAGTGATTCCAACTACATATAATTATTTTGTCTTGAAAATATTTTTATTGTAATAACAATATATATTGTCAAATATAAAATTGCTTTAAAAACGTTTTTTTGCAAAAACATTGTTACACAAGAACATACATTTAATTCTAATAAAGTACCATGATCAATTTCTCGAAAACCACTCCATGGAAAATCTTCTCGTTGTTTAAATAGAGCAGCAGTAAACCTGATAAATAATAATAAAATTGATTCTCCAATGTTATAATTAGTAACATTAAAAAATGTTTATGTAAACAAATATATTTAACAAAAAATTCCATCAATTTATGATATAAATATTTGGAATGAAAATATGTAAAACTAGAGCTAAAAAATTTTTAATATATTTTTTTAAA
>AYEL01072381.1:0-30988 GCA_000484575.1 Olivierus martensii
AAAAAAAAAAAAAAAAAAAAGAGTACTTCTTTGATCACATTGTGTACATTGAGTTTATCAATAGGTTAGTTGTATGGGGGAATGATATACAAACTTTGAGAAAGAACTAAGATTCTGTACCATATTTTGCATTTTAGACTAGATTTGTACATCATTCAGTAATCTTCATTCAAATATTAACTTCTACTAAGACATAAAGTAGATGATGAAAAAAATTATATGTAATTTAATATCTATTTTTCATATAATATAAATGATAAAAACATATTTAATAGTATTTTTAATCAATTAATTACAACAATATAACAATAGAGAGAATCTCACTTCTACTGTGAATTTTATTTTTTATGCCAAAATAAAATTCTGATTTTATTATGTTTTTTATTAGAAAAAATATCTGAAAGAAAATTTGAAATGTTATTGTATTGAATACTGTATAAGATGCTATATTTTAGTTTGAATTTCATAATCTAAAATAAAAATTTTTGTCATATTAAATATTGTCTATGTATCTTATTTATTTTGGAATATGATATAGTAAAATTGAAGAAAAGTGAGAAAAAAATTCACTATTAGATCTTATTGAATTTAATGATATATATGTTACAGGGCAAATCCGAATTCAGGAAATACTAGAATTTCCTAGTGAAAACGAGAACGCCATAATGCTTGTCGGACATTTCTAGTATTTCTAGTATTTCCTAGGCCAAACTCGAAATGCTGAGCATTTCTTATTCAATTTGTCTTGTCAATTATGTCACTTTGAAATTTCATGTTTTAATTTTTGCCTAGTAGTAAATTATCAACTCAAGTTTTTCATTCACATAATTCAATGTCACTAGAAATAAGAGAACAGAGAATTAATGCTTTCAAGATGTGCATATTTATTTATAAAACTGTCTGTTCTTCCCTTACCTATCATTTATAGAAGGTTTTTCTTTTTTTGAATAGTCAATATTTGAAGTATAATAACTTTAATTCTAACAGGACTTCGTTTATTATTCTCTATGGTAATAATAACAATTTCTATATTTATTTAATAAAACATTGAAATATAAATGAGAGCTGACATAACTTTCAAGAATGATATACAAACTTTGAGAAAGAACTAAGATTCTGTACCATATTTTGCATTTTAGACTAGATTTGTACATCATTCAATAATCTTCATTCAAATATTAACTTCTACTAAGACATAAAGTAGATGATGAAAAAAATTATATGTAATTTAATATCTATTTTTCATATAATATAAATGATAAAAACATATTTAATAGTATTTTTAATCAATTAATTACAACAATATAACAATAGAGAGAATCTCACTTCTACTGTGAATTTTATTTTTTATGCCAAAATAAAATTCTGATTTTATTATGTTTTTTATTAGAAAAAATATCTGAAAGAAAATTTGAAATGTTATTGTATTGAATACTGTATAAGATGCTATATTTTAGTTTGAATTTCATAATCTAAAATAAAAATTTTTGTCATATTAAATATTGTCTATGTATCTTATTTATTTTGGAATATGATATAGTAAAATTGAAGAAAAGTGAGAAAAAAATTCACTATTAGATCTTATTGAATTTAATGATATATATGTTACAGGGCAAATCCGAATTCAGGAAATACTAGAATTTCCTAGTGAAAACGAGAACGCCATAATGCTTGTCGGACATTTCTAGTATTTCTAGTATTTCCTAGGCCAAACTCGAAATGCTGAGCATTTCTTATTCACAGACCACAGACCGGAATTTCTAGTTTTTCCTAGTCAAAACCTGAAGTGCCAAACAGTTAAAACAAAAAGTCTTCATTTCTCATGTATTCCTGCTCAGAGTTTGATATTTGCCAGCAGAAACTCTTTCTTTAGAGAATATCCCCAAGGATAAACAAATCTCACTGAGGAAGGCTGCAATCTGCACCAGTGGAAGTACATACATAAGGCTAAATCTGCTTTAAATGCATGAAGCATTGTGTATCTAAATTATGTTTGTACAAAAAGAATAACACAGTTTCAAATCAAGCACATCTGCCAAGTGTGCTTGATTTGAAACTGTATTATAAAAGGAAAAGAAGGCAGTATATCAGTTTTGTTTATGTTAAAAAGAATAACATTTTGTGTAATTCTAAATGACACAAAATCCTACCTTGAAAAACTAAATAAGAGGTACCTAGTTATGCTTTTTATTTTTGTATTTATAGTAATACTGTGAATACAAAAATTGTTGATTAATTGATTAAAAATATGAATTGTTTAAAAACATTAATAAAATGAACATAATGCATAGTTTTATTACTTGATAGGAAATAAGAATTTCATTGTTAACTTTAGAATACACTGCTTAAACTTTAAATATTCAACTTCAATAACTCTAGCACTGATAGCAGTAAAGAATCACTTTTTGTTTACTAGAAACTACAAATGTTTTAGAATTTTACACCATCGTCAGGTAACATTCCATTCTAAATGGATTCAAACCAGAAAGATAAACGTAGTTGCTATGGGAACCAATCATTTTTTACATAAAGACATTTAAATATAACTTTTGGAATTAATAATAAACAAAATAATAATTAAAATAAATAAAATATTACATTACTGAGCTATAATAAATTAAAATAAGATAATACAGAAAACATTAATACCGGAATATTAATAAAGTTTGTAGAGCATAACTCCATTGGTTCCAAATTACTCTAATACTGTCTGTACTGGGCTTCTTTTTCTTTCTCTATAGCATACTTCCATGCCTGGGGAGGTTCCCATGCTAGTCTATCATTTATCAAAATATTAATAGTTTGTAGAGCATAGCTTCATTGGTTCCAAACTACTCTAATACTGTCTGTACTGGGCTTCTTTCTCTATAGCATATTTCCATGCGTGGGGAGGTTCCCATGCTAGTCTATCATTTATCAGATTTTCTATATTTTCTCTCATTAATATCTCCAGGGACCTCCGTAATGAGAGAAAATATAGAAAATCTGATAAATGATAGACTAGCATGGGAACCTCCCCAGGCATGGAAGTATGCTATAGAGAAAGAAGCCCAGTACAGACAGTATTAGAGTAGTTTGGAACCAATGAAGCTATGCTCTACAAACTATTAATATTTCTGTAATCACTATTCCTTATATTAGTTACCAGTATGACTTCCATATATGTCAACAGCTTGAATTTACTGTACTTTAGAGATTGAGTTCTATTTAAATGTCTTTATATAAAAAATGATTGGTTGCCATAGTAACCGCGTTTATCCTTCTGGTTCAAATCTGTTTAGAATGGAATGTTACCTGACGATGGTGTAAAAACTGAAAACGTTTGTAGTTTCTAGTAAATAAAAAAGTGATTCTTTACTGCTATCAGTGCTAGAGTTATTGAAGTTGAATTTCATTGTTATTTTCTTTTGAGAAAATGAAATAAGACAAATTGAAGGGAGACCTAACTCTCATTCATTACATGGTTGACTTTAAAGAACTGAAATTGGCAAGTTTTTTATTTTTTATGGACAAATACTCTAATATTTTTATTAGTCGAAGTTCAACATAAAATACAAAGTAAAAAATTTTTAAAGTTGAAAAACATAACTAGGTACCTCTTATTTATTTTTGCAAGGTAGAGTTTTGTGGCATTTAGAATTACACAAAATGTTGTTCTTTTTGTACAAGAATAATTTAGATACACAATACTTTGTGCATTTAAAGTGGATTTAACCCTATGTACGTACTTCCAATAGTGCAGATTGCAGCCTTCCTCAATGAGATTTGTTTATCCTTGTGGATATTCTTTAAAGCAGGGGCTCTCAAATTTGATGACTCCAGATCCCCAATGGATTGTCCAATGGTCCCATACCCCCCTTCACTTGACTGTTGAAATAATCATCATCAAAAACAAACAAATGTAGCATATTTATTATCTAGTGCTACATTCATTTGTTTTTGTTATCTTCCAGTATAGCAGAAGTTATGAACACTTTTCATAATCATCACTATTCCTTATATTAGTTACCAGTATGACTTCCATATATGTCAACAGCTTGAATTTACTGTACTTTAGAGATTGAGTTCCATACCCCCAGCATTTGGTTCCCATACTCCCAAGTGGTATTGATAACCCCAGTTAAGAACCCTTGCTCTAAAGAAAGAAATTTTTGCTGGCAAATATCAAACTCTGAGCAGGAACATGAGAAATGAAGAATTTTGTTTTAATAGTTTGCCACTTTGGATTTTGATTAGGGAAAACTAGAAATTCTGGACTTCCAGTAAGAAATGTTCAGCATTTTGAGTTCAGCCTAGAAAATAATAGAACGTCCAACAAGCGTTAGGACATTCTCGTTTTGACTAGGAAATTCTAATGTTTCCTGAATACGGGTTTGTCCTATAACATATAAACAAAACAACAGAAAATAATCACAGACGTTTCAACTGATAATGTTTTACTGTTTACTGAATCATGACAGTGTGCCATGGCTATATATGTACTATTGCATCATCTTTCATCACAAATAATGGCACAAATGAGTCATAGTCCTATCTCAAAGGGCTCCCTATTTTGACGGCAAAATTATAGATTTAGGATTGAGATATTTGATTTGTACAAATAAAATTGGTCATTTTCTGAAATATTTATTTTTTATTCAATAAAAAGAATATATTCAAATCAAAATATATTTGCAAATAGATGATTGATTATTAAACAGTAGTGAATATTAAAGTTTAATTAATGGTTCTTATAAATTCAATATATTCAAACCCATTTTCTATAATTGTCGAAAATTAGAAAAGTAATATACATTTATTATTTATTTATTCATATTTTGTTCAATAACATTTTTCAAAACAATTAATATGTAATTTTTTTAGGCATAGGCAAAATATATTAATATGGATTCTGGACTGAGTTTGTATAATCCAGGTTCTACAATCAATTTTAATGTAGAAAATATTCTCTCTCAAAATAATGAAGAAGAAGAAGCAGCAGAAGATGAAAGACAAAAACAAAAAGAGGTTAATATTATATTTTGCATATAATTATTAAATTTATTCAAATGATTGAATTCTAAAATATAAAATATTAAAATTTCTGATTTAATAAATTTTTATTTTAATTTAAATTTTTAAGTCTGCATCTGATCCATACTTGGGGAAACTTTAGAGGACCAGATAAGGGTTTGGGTTAGGATGAAAACAATGATATACATTCTGACTTCCATGAGTTGGAAGTATGTTTGGTTTATTTGAGACTTACATAATTTGCTGACATATAATTATATGTCAGCAAATCTGTGATTCATAGCTATGTTTTGTTTGGCCCATACAGGTTTTAAGAATTTTGAATTAATTGTCAACATTTAAAAATTACAAGATTTTGCATATAAATTTGGTTTCTCTCAAAAAGTCAGAACATTAACAACAAATTTGATGATTCTCTTCCAAATCACGATCTCTCCAAATCAGTGAATTATGAAATAAAAATTTAATAATTTTTATTTCATTAAATATTTTCTGTTTTCAATTTGTATTTATTCAATTTAAATTTAATATGCTTTACATATTTATATTATGTACTTATAATTCAGTAAACATAGAGTTTGATTATATTTCTGTCAATAGATTGACTCACTCCATCTATGTTTATGAAGAACTGCCCTTCAATAATTGTTCCCTCACTAGAAATCTTCACTTTCTTACCTTTGATCTTGGAGATTGATGATAAAAGATGATCAAAGAAATGATGCAATTGAGTTATCACAAATATATTTCTCTTAGTTGTTATATTATTAATCTTTGTAAGCTACCATAAAGAATTAATCATTATAATAAGAAGATCCAAAATTAGTACAAACGAGTAGGTCTAAATAAATTGAAATACATAAAAACTTTATTTTCGAGGAATGTTTTTGGAAGGAAGCGAAAGTGGTAAGAAAATTGAATAACACGAAGGAACTAAAAGTGTCATAGGAAATAAAAATTTTTGAAGGGAGCGAAAAAAAAAAAATGTAATAAATGAAAGGCAATCATTAGAGCTCTTGCAAGCTTGGAAATTTGCTCTAAAAGGAAGCCGAATCTAAAAAGAGAACTGAATGTTAAAAGGATTTTATTAGTTAATAATAATAATTACATTTTTATAAAAATATATTTTCATAAGTTATAAATAGTTTATATATTTAGTGACGTTTAGTTTATTACAATGTATTTAAAAATTCAAATTTTGAATGTAATAAGAATTATTTTGTTTAAGTTCTATGTTCCAGAACAAAAACTGTGTCTAGTTTGAGTTGATGAGGGCTAATGTAAGCCGAAAATGTTCCTTGAAAATAAAGTTTTTGTGTTTCAATTTATTTAGGCCTGCTTGTCTGTGCTAATTTTGGATCTTCTTATTTTATATAAGCCTTGAAGAGCAGTAAGGATTAATTTTGAATTAATCATTACTTCAAATAGAGAAAACAGTACTTTAATAAAATTTTTAAAATATAGTAATTAGGAGATAAATAACAGCCAAAAATTCTTAAATTAAGAACTTCAATAGTATACATATTGACACAGTCTATATGTATAAACAAAGATAGAAAGTGACATCCTTGAACTTCAATAGTAATTTTGTAATTAGTAATTATTATCAACAAATTGGTGCTCAGGACCATATGACACTATTAATTGTTCAAAATTACTCTTGCTACTTACAAGGAGACTTCACGACCTTGGGCTTGTTGATTTTTATGAAAAATTATGCATGTAGAACTCCACTAAAAAAATCCATTGTCATGGGCATTTGACACAATACTCAGACCCCAGAAAAAATTCCTGAAATTAGGCAAAAAAAATATTCCTCTCAATATGTCCTGTTTGCTGCCATCACACTGATGTAGGTTTAGCTTAGTCAATAAGAAGCCGGCTTTGTATGTAGACAGTTATGGGTTTGAGCCATGTTAAAATTTTTTATTTTTTTTTGACTTTCTTTTTTATTTTATTTTACATCTCTTGAACTGTAATAATATAAATTTATTTTATTTAAATAAATTTTTTAAAATATTTTTATCATGGTTTAAAGTTTCAAATTTATTGCAATGATTTCTGTTATTAACAGAAACTTATTCAACGCATCTTTTATAGTATAAATCGAATGATAAGTATAGCAAATTAATAATGAATTTATTTTTACTTGTTAGCATTAAAAACGATTGCATCATATAAAAAAAACAATTAAAATTTCAAAGTGCCAAACTTTATTTTTAACTTTACAGATACCTGCATCTAAGAAAAATAAAAAACAAAAAAGAAAACTTTAATATAAATTTACAAAAAGTGGAAAAAATAATTTAATATAAAATGTGGTATGAGGTACAGTATTATTTTAAGAAAACTACAATTTTTTGGATGATACTGTTTATAGAAACATGGAAAACACAAATGTAAATCTGTAAAATTAAAAATAAATCTTTGGCACTTTGAAATTTTAATTGTTTCTTATATGATGCAATCATTTTTAATGTTAACAAGTAAAAATAAATTCATTATTAATTTGCTGTACTTATCATTCAATCTATACTATAAAAGATGCATTGAATAAGTTTCTGTTAATAACAGAAATCATTGCAACAAATTTGAAACTTTTAGCCATGATAAAAATATTTAAAAAAATTTATTTAAGTAAAATAAATTTATATTATTGCAGTTCAATAGATGTAAAATAAGATAAAAAAAAAGAAAATCAGAAGAAAAAAAACTAAAAATTTTAACATGACTCAAACCCAAAACTGCTCCATATAAAGTCGACTTCTTACTCACTAGGCTAAGCCTACATCATTGCGATGGCAACAAATGGTGTGTATATAAGAGGAATATGTTTTTATCTAATTAGGAATTTTTTTCTGGGAGCTATTTGAGTATTGCGTTGAATGGCCATACCAGTGGACTTTTTCAATGGAGTTCTACACACAATTTTTTCATCAAAATCGACAAGTCCAAGTTCGTGAAGTTTCTTTGTCACCACTATACTTTATACAGTTCTATTTAAAACTGTATTCATCAAGTTTCCTACTCAATATTTGAATTGGTCTATCCTTATATGTGGCATTGTTGTTTGTAATAGTTTAATGCAAGTTTTGCCTTCTATTATCAAAAATTTGATTTTCTATAATTTTTTTCTAAACAGTAGTAAACAATACAATATATTAAAATGTATGAAATCTTTATAAAATTTAATTTAATTTGCATTTAATGAATATTAATGTTCTTATTATATATGATTTATCACATTTATAGTAAAGTATGATTATTTATAAAAAAATATTTAAAAATTTTTAAATATTATGGAATTCTTTAATTTTTGCTGTTATAGTAAGAATAAGTGGCAATATCTATTTTTTCAATAATTAATTACAAAGTGATGAAATATAATACAAGATTTATTTTTGATCTGTTAATGTGAAATCAATTTTCTCGATATTTCAAGAAAAATACCAAAAGTTTTTTCAGTCAAAAAGTAACCAGACTATTTTTTATAAAGCAACAAACAGATCAAAAAACATTGCAAAATGTCAGTCTATTATGATGATATCAATTTGACCCTTCTTCGCCCCAAATAGACACCAGTTGTTGACTGACATATATTTAGATCATCAAACTTGTAAAGTTAATAGATCGTTATGATAGCATCAGCCAAAACACTTGAAACACAATCACTGGACAGAAAACAAAGAATAATTAGCACTTTCTAATGGCTATTTCTGTGTCAATCTTTATTTCTCATCTGTGGACAAAATGCCACTTTTTTATATCATTCTTAATCTACATAAATTGTTCCTTACCCAAGCAATTAATCTTGAACTTTTAAGGAAGAATTTTGATTATTATAAGAATCTCAAAATTAATTAAAAAACTTTATCACTGATGATATGAACACTTCTTTTCATCCTTCACTACACCATTAGCAGGGCAACTGCATTCTTGTTATCTGTTTGTTCCATTAGGCATTAAGTTTGTGACCACTGATATACAGCATATATAAAATTGAATGCTTTTTTCTTTTTGATTGAAAACAAACAGATAACAAGTTATTCAGTTTGTGACCACTGATATACAGCATATATAAAATTGAATGCTTTTTTCTTTTTGATTGATTATACTTGCTTTTAAATTTGAAAATGGTTTATTGCAGTGGTTTCCAAACTTTCTATGTCTATGCCCCCTTTTTTCATAAAAAATTTGTAAGCTTCTTCATTTTCATTACACTCTAATTTTATAAATACTTTCTACTTACAATTTAATACTACAAAACAATATACTATATTTTGTATAAATAAAGTTTTTATACATAAAAAAATATTAATTTATTATGATGTAATAATTTTTAATACAATTAAACAAATCTTATAAAAAACAAAAAACAGAAAACATATTTAATACAACAGAATATTTAATGCAATGGGTTGGCTTATTTTCAGCACAAATTCTTTCAAGTTGGAGTTGTCATTGAAGATATCGCTACTCTCAATTCTTTTTCAATCATTAAAGGAGATCGATATTTTTGTCTTTAAAACAGCTACAGCAGAAATACAAGGATATGTGGTACATGGATATATGTACTGTATTTATAACCCTTTTGCTAATTCATTTTTTTTGACACCAATTTGAATATATTTATTGTTTGTTTGTCTCAAAAATGATGTTTTTGGTAATTCTTGCATGCTCCCTTGAAATAGACTAGCACCCTAGAGTTTGAAAACACTAGTTTAATGGATTTGGACAAATATTTTATTGGATTTTTGTATTATTATGGGAAGGTTTTAGGCATGATTCCATTTTAATCTTTTAGGATCTGCAATTAATTATTGATAATGATCATCTTGATCTAAAATTATAATGAATTCTTTTTTCAGTGAAAATGAAGAGATTGGAATTTGCTATGATTTGTTATGAGGTGTTTAAGGATTTGGTTGTTTCTGACCTTATGAAAAGCAATAATCACAAGACTAACAAGTTTAAAGAATAATATTTATTAGTAAATTAACTTACACTGTTTTTGTTGAATTAACAAACATAATCTGGAGTTGTTTCTCTCTTTAACACTGAATCTATCACTGAATGAGAATAACCAAGACTGTGAATGGATATGTAAATATTGTGCAAAGTCGCAGATTAGAACGAATGCAATTCTATTAATTATAACTAAGCCTAATGGTCTAGCAACTCTGCAAATTCCAAAGTTTGGCCTGAGCTCAGGTCTTTAACTAAGTTCTAACTTAAAACTAATTAAATTACAAAACAATCTAACAACGATTAACGTCTAACGGGCGAAACGAACCGGAAATCGGAACTTAAACTAGAAGTGCCGATTAAGTGTTAGAACAAGAACAAACAACGATGTTAGAAACTTATACTAATAAATTGAAAAACTTCTCAAACAAGTTAAGTAACAAAAATATAAAATTTATTAGACTCAAAACACTTATAAATATGTTAATAAATGCTTTATTGGAACTATAATAAAGCAACAAGAAATTAGTCAACAAAACTTGTCATCCGTGTCTATTCCCATTACAACAATTGAAAAATGACAAATATGAATAGTAATGAAGAACCAAAAGAATCGCCTCGATCGTGGAAGAGTAGAAAAAGTAAGCAATTTGGTAATATCGGAACACAAGGAGAGGAGATGATCCAATCCTCCCAATAAAATAGCTGGTTCAGACTTAGATGGAGATGAATCTGCACCGTAATTTGTAAATTCACTATTTAACAAAATAATTATTCCACGTTTAATTCTATTTCAATTGTAAACCTATTCTATTTATTACAATCTTATCTCCATGTGATGATAATTCACTTTATATGTTCATCCTATCAAATAACTTTAAATTTTATACGATATGCCTGTTATGAAGCCGGTGAGCAGGCTGATTTACAAAATAGACTAAAATTACAATTAATTGAATGCTTAAATAATAATACTGATTGTTCTAAATATCCGAATAAATTCTCCTAAATCAAATTTAGGTAATAAAATTAAAGCATCCACGAAATTGTGCTGGAGTTACATGTTTCAATAACCTCAAAATGCTGAAGAAGATTCAAATTAGAGCGTATGCGTCCTCGACCCACGTTTTTACGCAAAATCAAGGAGCCGGACGCGATCGGACCTCAATGGCAAATAAAAATCCAACTTACGAACTAAAGAATTAAATCTAATAAGCGTTATATGTACAGCTTTGAATAATAATATGAATAATTCTAAATAAACTTGATAACTCTAATAACTGACAACTATATTCCGACATACATGTATATCTAATTTTTTTTTTTTCAATGCTATTTTATCGTGCCTTCTATTTATTCTATTTATCGTGTTTTCATTTTTTTTTTCATTATTCCTTGCATCTATTATGCTTTATATAATAATACTTATTATATTCTTTGTATCTATATATCTGTTCTCCTTAGTTTCTATTTTCCCTTAGTGTCATCTTATATCTCTTTATGTAGTCTTAAACACAGTCAGTATCCCAGTCAACACAGTCAGTATCCCAGTCAAGGAATTCCTATAACCCTCTCTAATCGAAGTGCCTATGGAGCGGCTTATTTGTTTCTGTCTCTCATGTATACCTCTTCTTATTTCATATTTCAATAGTGATATAATTAATTCTCAAGATTCTCAAATTATATACTCTGTGCGCTCCAATTACCTTTCATTTATGATGCCTGTGCCTTTTTGGTCTTCCACCTGTGCCATTTAGTCACCTTGTACGACATGCAGGCTCACAGTAGAACTATTCTAGTCCCCGTCCCTACAGGGGTACGTGACCTCTATAACTCAGAATTCTATGCCTTATGCACTCCAATTATTTTGCATTTATTTATTGCGCCTCTCTTGATCCTCTTATTAGTGAGCCGGAAGAGGTTACAGGTGTGCGTTGCACCTAGCGAGAGGAAGGGCAGATGACTGTCATTCTAGTCATCGGTCACTATAACGCGATTTACTCCCTAGTCTAAAGCTGAGAGAAGGTGGTACCTGTGCCTTTGAGGTCTTCCACCT
Organism: Olivierus martensii; assembly: GCA_000484575.1. Lineage (NCBI taxonomy): Eukaryota > Metazoa > Arthropoda > Arachnida > Scorpiones > Buthidae > Olivierus > Olivierus martensii. Next base: position 12,035 of record AYEL01072381.1, read on the forward strand.
GTGCCATTTTAGTCGCCTCGTACGACATGAGGCTCACAGTAGAGCTATTCTATTCCCCGTCCCTACAGGGGTTACTGCCTTTCTAGACTTATTCGAAACGAAACCCAAATTTGCGTTCCCTGCGAAGGGAAGAACAGAACGACCGCTATGCGCGGAGCTTTTCTTCCGTCCTCTTTACGCTTTGTTCCCCCGAACCTGAAGGGTGGTGCCTGCGCCTTTTTGGCTTTCTTCCTCGTTCGTATGTGGGCGTGGGTTCGAATCCCACTCCTGACACCAATGTGAGGCTGCCGCAAGGTGTCGCTGTCGTCACTGAAATTAACTCTTTATTCAACTAAATCTCGACTATAATTGCACGATATTGAGAGCTTGCCAGTTATCTTAAAATTCGTCTTTGTCAGTTCTAAGCTCATTTATTTTTTTGTCAATTTTATTTTATATCTAATTTCTAAATCTAAATGAAAATGAAAATAAGGGAAGAATATTTAAGGCGAGACTTAAACACCCTTCTCTTTACAATCAATTTACTCAACTAAATCTTGACGAACAATCAACTAAATCTCGACGATAATTGCACAATATTGAGAGCTTGCCAGTTATCTTAAAATTCGTCTTTGTCAGTTCTATCCTTCATTTTGCCTTTAACAATTTTATTCTATATTTAATTTCTAATTCAAAAATACATGAAAATGAATCTACGCTACATAAATACTGTATACATACTAAAATAAATTTGAGCTGTTCAGTCGAGCGTTTCATTCAAATTAAGCTTACAAGCTAATTTAATATACAAGCTATATACAAGTAAATTATCTCCCTCAGTTGGTGGCCTCTTACCACCCACCTGAGTTACGTGACAGAGCTATTCTAAACCCCCGCACCTGTTGGGGTGCGAACTCCAATCCATTTATAGCACCTTCTTTCTGTTTGTTCGAGCGTTTCATTCAAATTAAGCTTACACACTAATTTAATATACAAGCTATATACAGGCAAATTATCTCCCTCAGTTGGTGGCCTCTTACCACCCACCTGAGTTACGTGACAGAGCTATTCTAAACCCCCGCACCTGTTGGGGTGCGAACTCCAATCCATTTATAGCACCTTCTTTCTGTTTCTTAATTATTTATCCTCACAATCGGTTATAGACTTCGTTTACCCCCGATCATAAGTAAACTCCATCTATTTTTTCTAGTCAAAATCGGTAATTGGGGAAAAAATGGTCAGCTCCTGATCCTCACAAATTGGTTTCTAAATGCTAATAAGACTCACAATTCGGTCTATGTGTCACATTTCTTTTTGAACGCTCTGCTCAAATAGCAACTTAATCCAAACTATTTTCTAATTATATTTATAAATAATATTAAATGAATGAATAACCTTTTCTATTAGATAATGGAACAATATATATCGATATAATTTCAAACTGACATATGCAGCCTTACGCAATGAGGTCGACCGACGTCCGCTCCTTTCTATCGTTTTAAAATTCCCCGTTTTTTTTTTTGACATGTTCTACTTTGACTCCGTGTTCAGACCTGTCTCCGCTTCGGCATAATGGTCAGTCCTGATCCTCACAAATTGGTTTCTAAATTCTAATAATCCTCACAATTCGGTCTAAGTGTCACATTTCCTTTTGAACGCTCTGCTCGAATAACAACTTAATCCGAACTATTTTCTAATTATATTTATAAATAATATTAAATGAACAAATAATCTTTTCTATTAGATAATGGAACAATATATATTGATATATTTTCAAACTGACATATGCAGCCTTACACAATGAGATCGACCAACGTCCGCTCCTTTCTATCGTTTTAAAATTCCCCGTTTTTTTTTTTTGACATGTTCTACTTTGACTCCGTGTTCAGACCTGTCTCCACTTTGGCATTATCCGGTTGGTAAAGTTAGCGTTCCGAACCCATGCCCCTGAACGCGTGCCATCGTGCAAAACAAAAATTCCTCCTTTAGAAAAACGATTCGAAAATTGTCAGAAAATTCTTCCTCGCCTTGCGGGCTCCTCTTTTATTGCACCACCCCACTCCTGACACCAATGTGAGGATCCGCAAGGTGTCGCTGTCGTCGATATTTGAATCGAACGTCAGCGGTCAGTTCCTGACACCAGGGTAGAGTTTAAAGTGATCTCTAGCACTAAATATTGCCGAATTTGTCAGAATGTCGCATTATTCCAATTTGTCAGAATGTCAGAAAGACCGAAATTTTGTAACTATCGCGTGAGTAAGAGGCACGGAGCTCCAGGTTGTATTTAAAATAATTAATTGAGCGGTCCGTCTGTAGTTAATTTGTCAGGATGTCAGAAAGACCGAAATTTCGTAACTATCGCGTGAGTAAGAGGCACGGAGCTCCAGGTTCGGAATAAGAGAGACCAACTCTTGAGTAACAATTAGAAATAAGACGTTTATTTAACAATTAAAATAATATAAGCTAGATCTACAGTAAATGCATATAATTTCTACAATAACGAATAGAAGGAGAGATTCGAACAGTTTAGGACTAGCCAAACGAACCTAACTGACCGTAATTATGATGCCTAAATTTACCTGAGGAAATAGAGTCTTTGGTGGATTGTTCTTACTGTCGTCGGACGTAGAATGAAGTTGCAGTGACAGGCAGATGACCCGACCATCGTATTTTATGGGTACGACTTCCGTAATCAGGATGGAGGGAGATGTCCGGGTCCAGGATGTAGCAACAGTACTTTATCTCAATGTCCAAATTATTAATTGGTGTTCGGTTCCTTCGCTCTTCCAGAGGACAGGTTCTGATTCCGTATCACGTGCTTGCTAACGACGGAGGCAGAGAACGTGGGAAGTAAGTTAACTTTTAAACTAAAATATAATACGTTAGAATATAGGAAAATAATGATAAATAATAGAGTGCATAATAAAATAAAAATAGGCAGGTCAAAGTTAACTTCCTCACAATTGCACCATCTGGCTCTCAAAAGTTTCTTTTTAAAATTATGTAAATTCATTGCTGTTCATGAAAAATTTATGTAAATCAACTGCATACCTGGATTGTACCTCATGCCTGGTCTCAAGGCATGAGACAATGTGCCGATTGTTTAAACACGTTCTAGACCTCAGCCGCAATCTGAACCATGGTTTTGTAAAATTTGTACTGCATAAATGAAGTGTCTTAGCAGACACAACTCAGACGAGGTTTAGAATTTAGGCCATGTCTTCTTGCATATGCATTAAATTTTCATAGTTTGTAGAATTCTCTACAGGTCAAAGTTAACTTCCTCACAATTGCACCATCTGGCTCTCAAAAGTTTCTTTTTAAAATTATGTAAATTCATTGCTGTTCATGAAAAATTTATGTAAATCAACTGCATACCTGGATTGTACCTCATGCCTGGTCTCAAGGCATGAGACAATGTGCCGATTGTTTAAACACGTTCTAGACCTCAGCCGCAATCTGAACCATGGTTTTGTAAAATTTGTACTGCATAAATGAAGTGTCTTAGCAGACACAACTCAGACGAGTTTAGAATTTAGGCCATGTCTTCTTGCATATGCATTAAATTTTCATAGTTTCTCATAGTTTTCTGTAGAATTCTCTCTATTTAATTTGAATTATTATTGAGTGAAATATAATTTAAAGAAATATATTAAATGTTTTAAGTGCAATTTAAAACATTCTTCACTTCGAACTTCCACCATATTACTGATATCATCGATACAGCTCGAGATATTGATTTGCTGAAAATTTTCAAATGACGGGGCTCGTAGGAACTGTAATAACAGCCGAGGTTTAGCCACTGACTGGTATAGTCAACATCTTTGCAATGCTTATAAAACTGCGATTTATCTGAACGCTGTCTAGACTCAGTTTTTGCTGTAAACCGTGGACTATAGAAACTCCATTTAAACATTGAGTCCAGGTAATCTACTCATCAACTCAGACAGAATTCACTGCAGTTTTTTGTCATCAGTCAGTGCTTGTCCATCATTATATCAAAAATTGTCACTTTTATTGTCATGTGCCATTCCTTCCTCATTGTGCATTTCATTTGTATTTATGATTATTATTATTTATTTAGTTATAGTGATGTGGAACTTGAGTCTTTTTGATATGTTTTACAGTATGGCATGAAGGATTATTCATCCAATTTCTATTAACCATTATTCTGGAGATTTACATCTTGTTTATGGAACTCTTGGTCGTGCACTGGACAACTAAAGCACCTGTCTAAAGCAACTTGACTGTTGTTGCCATTCCTGGATCGAACATCAAGTTGATGGTCAAGCCAAGTTTGAGTGGATAGTTAGCTGCATTTATTGCAGAAAGTTCTTTGAATAGTTATTTTTACAATATTTATTGCATATACTTTTTAATTACAATATCTTGTCTTCCATTTCATATATATCCCTTTCAATGTCTTGTCTCCCATTCTAATTATCAGTAAGAAATTTCTAATTGGTTCAATTGTAAAATATATTACAAAACACAGTGTATAAAGTTATTTCAGTGCTTTTACAGTCTAAATAACAGTATTGTCCTAATTATGAACAAAACTTACATACGAATTATGTTCATAACTCAAGGAGCATATGTAAATCAAAACTATTTGTATTAGACCAAAATTTACTTTAATTTAAAGTTATAAGCAAATAATCTTCTATGTTATAATTATTATAGCATATAAAGTCATTTGATTGTAACTTTAGTAGTGTAAATTCAGATCTAGATATAATTTATACAATAATGTCATATTTAATATAATTTTTTTGTTTTAAAATCAGTGTAGAGTGAAAACTGCACATAGTTAAAATTACCTATGAAAATCTCTTAAATTTCTAGTAGCAGGGCCGGCCTTAGCATTTTTGCCGCCATAGGCAAACCCAAAAAATGCTGCCCCTAAACTTCAAAATCTTTAAAATTAAAAATACCAGAATTATAAAAGTACCATGTTAACCAGAAAAATGACATATAATTGAATTAAGACAATAATACTAATACAGATTTACAGAAAATTGTTTTATTGAAAAACAAAATTTACATTTTTGATGAGCTAATGGTAATGAACTTAAAAATTGAAACTAGTACCTACTATTTTCAGAGATAATTTAAATATACTTTTAAAACAATAAACAAAACTAGTTAAATAATATTCAAAGTCTAAACCTAAATTAAAACAATTTCTTTCTTTTTATTTTCTTCAAAATTGCGAATAACTTCTTTCAGATCTAATTTATTATCCAATTCGTGTTCAATGGCCAACATTGCTAACCCATTAAGACAATTTTGAGTAGACATGGTTCTTAAATAATTTATTATTATTTTTAATTTAGAAAAGGTTCTTTCGCCAGTAGCAACAGTTATGGGCAGCATTAGCAAAATTCTTAAAACAACGCTCAAATTTGGCCAAATTTTAAGGGAAGTAATGAATTTAAGAACGTCAACTGGACCTTCTTTCTTTGTTAAAAGTGAAGAAACAAGGCCTATTTCATCAGCCAGTTCTAAAGTGTTAAGATCAGAGGAATCACCATCTGTCAAAACGTTTTCAAGATCTTTACAATGTGCCAGTAATTCATTTTTACACGTCTTTTAGTTTGCGAACATCATATAAAAATTCAAAAGAGTCATTATGATTATTCATTAGGTTGAATCTCAGTCCAATGTATTGATTGCCCGATCTATAGTAAAGAAAAAAAATTCTATTTTATATTTTTGTTTTGGCTCTTGTATCGGTTTGTCTAAACTTTCATATGAAAAATTTCATTTTGTAGTCCAAACACGATGATGTGGTATAGTCAATTCAAACTTTTTCTATGTTGATTTTCGCTAGCTAAATTCTAAGATAATGTTATCAAAGGATTTATCCGATCTTAATTCTTTAAAAAAATTAATGAGTTTTATTTAATAAATCAGTGGCTTGGGATAAATCAAAATCTTTAGATTGAAGTAGCTTACGATCCATTGAAATAAAACAAACTGCTTAACTTTGTAACTATAGTTCACAGTAAATACAGCACTTGAAGCAGTATAAAATATAAAGTTTTTTTTATTACACCAAAAAAACTTTTTCGATACAAACAGTATCATCATCAGTTGTATAGTTCATTCCAAAAAGTTTGTCACCTTAGTGGAAGATGTTCGGCTTCCTTACAATACTTACAAACCAATGAGATTAATCATTACAGGCACAAATTCGAGTTTGCAGAGCTTTGGACGATTCCATTTATTTTTTCTAAGCAACAGGGTTAGTTAGGCTTAATGACAGGTGTTCAATCATTTTTTCTGAAAATTGATTTTGAGCATTTATTAGGAAAGTTTCAATTTATTATTTACAATTTAATTTATGTTGTTATTAATTTACGCAAAATGCAGCATTATATAGTCGTAACTAAACGAGTAATTAAGCGATAAGTTGCTAAAGTACCAAGCATAATGGCGACTACGGGAAGTATTTTATTTTATTATTTGAAAAAGAAGTTAAGATGTTTTATTTGAAAATGTATACTTCTTTCTGCGTTTGTAATAAAATTAAAAACTATTCCAATCGATTCTCGTTGATAAAGTGTTTAATATCCGTTAATTGACCAAATGATAAAAACCAAACGATATATGTTTCGTTTCCATGACAACTTAATCATCGGATTTAAAAAAGAAAATATAAAAATTGAACGTGAGTGTCAAAATGAATTTTGTGTTATATCTGTTTTGGTTTTCTGCTAATTTTTCTAATAAGAGTTTATATTTGTATTCGATAGTCAAACTTATAGTTTATGTTCTACCATGTCTTTCTGAAAGTTCGGTATAAAGTATGAGAGATTTCAATTGTTACTTATATTTACGTATTATGTTCTATTTATTTTAATAAAGTTATAACTATCTTTCGCTTTGTATTTTTATTGTTTTCACCCAAAACATTATAAAACAATTGGACTCGATTTGTAAAGATATACAGTAAATGCTAATCTTAGTTTTTACAAAATTTCATTTTAAAAAATCATTTCTTATGAAATACTTTATTAATTATATCATTAAATGTTTATTTTGAACTAGTCATATATAAATATGCATTTGCTTCAGATTTATCCAAATAATTCTTTCTGAATATATATATACTACTTAAAAAACTAGTTATTATGATTCATAAATATTGCTGCTATTCTCGATATGAAATCTTTTTTCAATTTAAACTTCAAAAATTCACATTTATGCAAATAAAATTTCATTCTTATCCTCGACTAGAATATATAAAATATATATATATACTGTATATGGCGGCAAACAAATACGGTATATTTATATTAGCATATTAGAATTTAAAAAAATAAATCTGTAAATATCATCCTCATAATTACCAATATTCAAAATTTAAAAAATGATATTACAGAGTGTTATTTACTCAATTCATAACTAGAAAGTCTGCCTTGCTTGAAATAGTGAGCGATTAGTCTTTTCAGTTCAGAGCGCTGTAATCGACCCATCTCATTCGTATACCTCACCCCTATTCTTTGTCAGAACAGACACGTTCATTTTTAGCTTCCACTATGCAGATTCGAACTGACAGACTTTATAACCGATCAACTTCCTGTTAGCTCAGCCCCTGCGAAGCGGGTGACAAACTTTTTGGAACGAACTGTACATAGATTCTATATACAATTGATGATGATACTGTTTGTATAAAAAAAGTTTTTGTTGGTGTAATAAAAAAAACTTTATATTTTATACTGCTTCAAGTGCTGTATTTACTGTGAACTATAGTGAAGTAGCTTACTTATTGGATTAATATGATTCAAAATTTTATACCAAATGACAATTGAACATAAAAGCTTAAATTGTTTTATTGTGGTCAATAAACAATAGCTTCATCTCGAATCATATTATCTATTTCGGCATTCTCAGTAAATACTTAATAAAGCATCATGAATATTTCCTAGAAAATTTTGATTAAACATAAATATGTAAAAAGTGAAGTCAGTTGAAAAAATCATTGATTGAATTTAGAATGTTAGGTGTATAACAGATAATACCCACTTACCTCAAAAAATCACTTTCCACATCCACTACACTTGTAACTAACTGTATCAATACCACAACTGGATGTTGTTGCACAAATAAAGCATTGTTTTAAATCTGACTCTCATTTATATGTGGGTGGAAAAAACTTGTTGAATCCTGTCTGTGGTGCAGGTGCATTTCACAATTTACATATAGAAGCAAGAAGCATGTCTATTCCTGTTACATTTGAATAAGCTTGTTAAATCTGATCTGTTGGAGCATCTCAAAATATAGGAATGTCCAGAAGTCTGTCTATTCCTGTTGTATTTGATTTTACCACTCATTTACTTTCTAGATTCAAGAAATCAAAATATATTTTTGTGGGTTGTGTTTATTTTTTTTCCGTTCTAGATCAGGTAATTTTGCCGCCGTAGGCAGTCGCCTACCTTGCCTACCACCTAGGGCCGGCCCTGCTAGTTAGAGTATAGTATACATGATTTTATGAATACAGTGGGTGATCGGCTAACAAATGTAATCTGTTCAAAGATGATGTTCACTATCCTAATTGTTTTGTTAACGGATCATTGATTAAATATAGATTTTTATGGGAATTTGATTAATTCTTTCTGGAGATCCAAAAAATAAATAAAAAATTATTTAATTTCTTACTATGTTTATTTATATGTAATAACAATAATATATACATACATATTCTTGCATTTTCATCTATCATGTTTTTTTTTCGTTTGTGGGGCTTTAAAGAATCTGTCCAATGTTGATTGCTTTTCTCTCTTCAGGATTTTTTGGAAGTGATTAATAGCATTGTCGAAGAGATTTCTAAGCCTATTGACCTCAGTCTAGTTTGGGTGCCATTCTAAGACTAAAAATTTGTAAAAATTCTCTCTTATCTCCTTTAATAAATCTTTGATTTGTTTTAAATTGTCTCCAATTTCATTTCATTTTTATTAGGAAAAACCAATGTTCTCCTATCCTTATCTGTAAGCAGGGCCACTGAGGGAAGGTGACATCTGTGACTTTTGTCATGGGCCTGGCATCGAAAAGGGCCTGACCATCAGACTTGAAGTGTCACATAATGTGTCTAATAGTTCACAGACTGCTGACAGAGCATCTAAAGCAGTCGTACCAAAATAAACTTTTTTATATATAACATAGTATATAATGTATGAAATTTTGAATTTATTGTTTGCCTTTTTTAAATAAATGGTTAATGTTTTATATGGCTTTTTTTATTAAACCAAAGTGATGCACATTTTTAAATCGGGCCTGGACAACAGAGTTGTCACGGGCTCGAAAATTTCTTTCGGTGGCCCTGTCCGTAAGTTTACAAATGTGCAAGGCCTAAGCCCATCATTCCATCAGTCCACAGGTCCCACAGTTTGTTCTTTGAGGTGTTCATTATTCGAATATCTGTTTTTTGGCTAAACATAAAAATCTTTTGTGAAAGTGTTGTCTGATTTGTTCGTAGTCCAAACTGTTTTTTAACTGATCACCCACTGTACTATATAACTCTGTTTAAAAATAATCATATAATTGCATATAATTTATACATACAGCTTATATAATATCTTTAAAGAAACCAGAATTGCATTCTCTTTGTTGAAATGCTCACATTATGAGAGGCACTTATGAACTAAAACTGACTGAGGGAACAGTAGATCTATATCGCTCTTCTCATGCTTATTCTGGAGAAACTTAGTGAGTGGAATGTGTAAAATGGAGAATTTGAGGTGGAATTGCATGCACCTACTACACAGAGAATCTTTGACTTATAACAAGATTGCATTGAAAAATTTCATTCATAATTTGAATTTGTCATAGCTGGAACATGATTTTCCTAGGCACAATGTTATTAATGGAGGTTATGTTTCCCAACCACTAGAACTCAGAATATTCAATATTCTTTTAAAAAGTAATCGTATACAGTAATGCTGAATAAATATTGTTTATTTTTTAAAATGGTGAAATTGTGTATTTTGTGCCTATCAGAAACTAAAAATATATGTATATAAACAAAGATGAAATGCTTAAGTTATTTTCCTATATAAAAATTTTTAGTGTCTGCTGCATGATAAAGGAGTCATTTACCATCTTTAAGAATCTGGATTCAATTCCAGATCTCTCATATCATTTTTCAAGAAAATTCAGAGCCTGACTATGCTCATTGAACTACATCCTTCAACTAATTGATTTTATTGATTGATCTCAACAGAGATGTTGGACAGTCTATTGGGCTCTAAAAGTGGTCGTTTCCAAAAGTATCTGTTGGCAGCTTAATTTAAACTAACCTAACCAAGTTTCTAGCAAAAATAATTAGTTATTTTTTAATGCCACTTTCCAATCACTTGCTGACTATTATATAATAATTAAATACTATATAATAGTAAATAATAGTATACTATAAAACTAGAATAATAGTACATTGTGTTCAGAAAGTAACTATACACCTATCGAAATGTTCATTCACTGCTTACTTTAACTTATTTAATTAATTAATTATAACTAGCAAATTAGCAGGAATTATAATATTCCTGCTAATTGGTTAGTTATAATTAATTAAATAAGTATGCACCTATATTACTATAATATATACATAGGTGTATAATTACTTTCTGAACACACTATGCTATATAATAGTAAATAAATACTCTTCATAATAGTATCCATTCCAGACCAAAGTATGAACTACCAAAATCTGTAGCAGAACTTTATAGTAGGTGAATCAATGCTTGGACTAAATCCATCAAAAATTTACCAGAAACACTAAATCTGAATTCCATGCTTTTATGCATTTAGGGTGGAATTGAATGAGTCAAGCTTTGACACCTGAAAAATCTGGAGGTATGAGACCTGAAATTAAATACGAATACTATATCGTGGAAATATATGTTTCTATCTTGGTAACAATTTGGTCATCTGGTCAATTGGCTGCCATTATTGCAAAGTCATTGATGGCAGTGTCATAAGTACATATTTCCTATTTTATCTATTTCCTTTTTAACTTTTTTTCATTTTTTTTGCCAAGTGCATATAGTCGAATTCACCTATATAAGATAGTTTTAAATGCATGTAAGATGAATGTGCAGTATTGTATACTATAGAATCAAAACTATTTTACTTGGTAAATTAAAAGATATTTTAATAATTTATTCAAAATTTAAGTTGATACAGATTAATGTAACTTTTAAAAATATTTTTAATATTTGATTTACTTTAAAATTTCAGTTGGAAGATTTATTGTCAACAGCATTTGATGATTTAATTGAAGATGAAGATGGCAGTGAACTAGTTGATGATTCTCAATTTGAAAAATCGGTACAAAATTTTGAAAGAAAAGATAATTGGATTTTAAATGAACAAATAAAGTAATTTTTTTCTAATTAATATACATTTTAAGTATTTACATTATATAAAAATATTAATATACAGGGTAGTACTCGATTTACAGTATCTTTTGTTTATGATTACTTAAGATAATGATATAATCAATAAATTATGTGATTGTTCAATGCAATTCACATGTGTTTGAATCTATGAGTAATGAATGAGATACAGAAAACATTCCTTTTTATGTTTAGTTTTTGTATTTTTGTATAAGTTTATTATGATAAAGTGGAACTCGATATAGGAAAAAACCACTTGCTTTTATACAATAATGGAGTTCTTAAAAGCACTAGTAGCAAGTAACAAAGAAATTTTAATTCCGTAAAACGTTTTTGGACCCGTCATCAGTCCCTCATCAGTACAAGTTTCTTAAGCATAGAACATTCTAAAAAGAACCTTTCTTTTAGAATGTTTTATGCTTAAGAAACTTGTACTGATGAGGGATCGATGACGGGTCCAAAAACATTTTATGGAATTAAAATTTCTTTGTTACTTGCTACTAGTGCTGTTAAGAACTCCATTAAAGTGGAACTTAATAATAAATATCAGTAGTAAGCAGTTCATAAATTTTGGCACATCTAACTTTTGAGTGCTTCAATTTATAATCTTGGGATTCAAACTGAATCCCATCATAAGTTGAGGATTACCTATATTAGCTTTTTCTTTTCATTGTAATCATAATTGAATTTGTTGTATAATTTAAACACCAATTCATTAGAATTTATATCTTATGTAAACCATCTTTTTTGATATCAGTAAACCAGATGCAATATTAAAAAAGAACATTATATTTTGGGATTGAATTTATGTTTATTGAAATTTTATTTAATTTTTATTTACTATTAAAAATGTTGCAAAAAACAAATATTGTTTAAAAATTATTATCCCTTATTTATATTTTAATATCTATGTTCATAGTTTAAAGTTTCTGATACAGAAAACAAAAATCCTCATGTCAATGTTACCCATATTGTTTATGGGAAACAAGAATTCTTGTATTAGATTGTTCTATCTTGTCTATGTTTTCCATGTACTTTTGATTGTTGTTATATTTCATAAAAACATTATATTGTATGTAATCATATTTTTCAAGTTTGTAAACTTATTTATTTTGAAATCACTATCCTTTATTTGTTTATTTAATATTGACCTCTCCTTTAATCAAGTCTGATTTGTTTATAAAAATTTTTCATGTACCTGATGCTTGCTCTAAAAATTTTCTAATTTTACTTGAAAATCATTTATTTATTTTATATTGTAGAATATTTGTTGAACTTCAAAGTGTGCAACATTTATGCATTATCATTTACAAATTATGAATGTATTCTCTTCATATAGTAATTATAATGTTTATGCAATTTAAGTAATTTGTTTTTGAAGAAAATTTTTAATAATTTCAAAAAATGCATATTTAATCTTATATAAATATTCCTATTAGTGTTACTAGCTTGAATTAGCTTGATCCAAAAGGCTTGAGTTTTCTTGCAAATAAATAGATGATAAAATTTGAGCTTTTTCTTAACCCATTTGTGGCAGTTGCCAAAACTTGCAACAAAGAGATATTGGCGGCATCTGGCAGTTGATGTGATTTCCTTGCATCAGTCTGGAATGGTCGATCCCAATTTTAAAAAATTATTTTGCGCTAATCTAAAAAGCTTTTTGAAATTTTATTACTATATATTGTAGAATATATTTATTATTATCGATTACCAATTTTAAAAATTTTTTTCCGTTTTATTTTTATTATTATTTTTTTAAGTTTTTAAATGGGCATGGCTGGCTAGCTTAGAACTCCTGCTAATTTCTTCCTGGCAAATTTCTGATCTATCTACTAAGCTCAATATTGTCTGTCTCTTGTTGGTAAATAAAGTATATTCTGAACCAATAAGGATAAAAAAACTAATAATATAGCTGTTATTGTGAGAGGAGAGTCGTTCTTACTTTAGAAGTTTTTTCTTGAAAAATATCAATTATTATTGCAAAATAAAGCAAAAAAAATTATTCAAATGTTGAGTAAGCATTTAAATTAATATAAATAATTGCTTAAAAATGATATCTAGTATAAATTTCATCATTTTTTATAAGAAAGTATAAAGCAATTTTTGTTAAGGAAACATTAATTCTTTACTAATTTACTAAATAAAGGAAATTTAATTGAAATTTCATCAAAATATGGACAGAATTACATCATTTATAGCATGTTTTATTCAGAAAAGACACTCCAAGAACATACATCAACCTATGGAATGCTTGTCTTTTACTCATCTGCCTCTTTGTGCTATTTGTTGTGCCATCAAAAACCATTCTATAGTCAACTGGTAAGAGTCTTGGAATCTCAGTCAAACTGGACATCTTACATGCCAATTTTTATCTAACATTATTGATTTAGGAAAGTTTTTAATCACCAATTATTATTTAACACAACTCCTGACTGGATATAGGAATTTTCTTTCCTACTATGAAGGGAACCTGGAACTATTAATACTTTGGAATCTGGTCCTTATCATAAATTTTGTTGGTTTAAGTTACAAAAAAACTATTTAGATATTGAAAAAACTCAGATTATCTATGAAGTGGGAGGCATGAAGGAACCACCATGTTGTCAACGTGATCTCGTCTACCGCACGTTTACTAATTGATATCGAAAGAACGATGTGGTGTTTTTTGTTCAAGAAGAAATCTAATATTGTGTTATTATTATTCTTATTAAAAAAGTGAAAGAATTTACACACAGCAAGTTTGGAAAAATGAACTTTATTCAACTATTTTTATTGGTTTATGGAAATCAGCCTGTTTTTAAGAAGACTACCATTGGATGGCGTTGTTGTCTCGTCTCCTCTTATCCTGCTTTGCTTCAGCTCTGTACTGTTGTGTTCATCCAGTGGATTGTTTCCCGTACGTGTTGGTGGTCTGATGTTCACGTTTGTTGTGTCCCGGCTGTATGGACTTTGTTGTTTTTGGCCGGATTCCTGAAGTGAGAAATAATATTTTCCAGAGACTTCATCAAGAGCTTTTTGTGGTGACGAGACACCGTTTGAATGTTAATTATTTAATTGTTGTAAGTTCTTATTTATGTTTATTAATAAAGTTTAAATTTTTGAATATAACATGGAGCGATGGTCTGATGCCGTAAATTCAGTTTTACATTGGCTAAATGATAACGAAATTAATATTCACATAAAAATTAGTATGGCACAAAAAAATGGAATGGAAGGGGCACAGGGTTGGACTTTAAACAAAGGTTTGAGTGTGTACTCGATCTTTGTATCCCTTGTGATAACAGTGAAAAACAAACTATTCTATACCTACTTTTTCAATATATGAACTGGAGCTGAGAATGAGAATCACTTTTTCATTTCACTCTCTCAAGTGGAAAGAATTGGCCACCTGAATCATTGTTCTTTATTGACAGCGAAACTAATCTGAAAAAGAATATCAGTATAGTCAATAAAGAAGAATATCTTTATTAACTATATTGACATCAACCAGATGAACCAGCTATAACATTGACTTAGTATATTCTACTACAAATTTCTACTTACTTGTTTTACTTGCTTTTTCCTCTATACTGGAGTTCAATTAATTGTGCTTGGCATCTTCAATTTATTTGTGTTTTTGCCCTAACTATGATTCCCATTTGTTTTTTGGTATTTTTCATCATTCTTCAAACTTTTCTGAAGAATTATGATGATGTCCACTTTACCAGTCATCATCTGCTGAGAATCAATGAAACACTGCTTAATCCACAACTTGCTGTGTTCCATCTTCATCAGGAATGTTGAAACACCAAACTGCTTCCTGTCAACTGGACTGAACAATAACAATTTGCCACTGCTTTTCTTTATGCTTGTTGGCACATTTTGTGATTTTTATTTGCTCTGCATATTCTTTGTACATTTTCTGTTTTTGTTATGTTTTTGACTTCCAAGCTGAAAGTTTTGTTTTATTTTTTTCTATAAAGCTGCTCAATGTAGGACTCATGTGGTCCCATGAATTGTCAGTTGTTATATCTTCCTTCCATTAGTGAGCTGCCATACTTCTTCATGGCAGGAATCTCTCACTCTTTCCTCCTCCTTTTTTCTCCTTCTCACTTTTCATTCTTTTTGTGGCTAAACCACATGATACAATCCTCTTTTCTTCTGTGTAAATAAATAAAATTACAAAATGATGCTAATTTTTAGTAAAAATTATTTCCAGTTATTAAAATTTTAGTTAAAATTATTCAGAGGATTAATTTTGAGCTATATTTGACATTATATACATATTGGAAAACTTATAAAATTTCATCTGTACTTGGTTTAAATCAAAGGTAAAATTGGAAATAAAAAATATTGTACACATCTACATAAAATTCTGTATTGATTGACATTATAACTGCTTTCCTAGCCAAAAGAGAAAATTGTGAGATGTCATGTTTTCAAGATTTGCAATCTGCCATTTCTCAAATATTTTTGAAACTTATTAGCTGGTTTTTTGACAATTACAGGGTAGTAATAATAGTATACTCAAAAGTACAGTTTAAAAATTTTCTCCATAGCTACAGATAGGCCTCGATTAGTGCGAATTTGATTAGTGCAACTTAAAAAATTGATACCGTTATTCGGTTAGTGCGAGAAAAGATTCGATTAGTGTGAGTTGTAAACACAGATCAGTCTTACTAACAAAGTTACTTTTATGATGTCAATTAACAAATTACTGTTAATTTTCGATTAGTAAGAACGAACGAGGAGCAGTCCAAGAACGGTCACACGATTTTGAAGGGGTGAAACATCAGAAAGTCTCCTTCTCACTTTTCATTCTTTTTGTGGCTAAACCACATGGTACAATCCTCTTTTCTTCTGTGTAAATAAATAAAATGACAAAATGATGCTAATTTTTAGTAAAAATTATTTCTAGTTATTAAAATTTTAGTTAAAATTATTCAGAGGATTAATTTTGAGCTATATTTGACATTATATACATATTGGAAAACTTATAAAATTTCATCTGTACTTGGTTTAAATCAAAGGTAAAATTGGAAATAAAAAATATTGTACACATCTACATAAAATTCTGTATTGATTGACATTATAACTGCTTTCCTAGCCAAAAGAGAAAATTGTGAGATGTCATGTTTTCAAGATTTGCAATCTGCCATTTCTCAAATATTTTTGAAACTTATTAGCTGGTTTTTTGACAATTACAGGGTAGTAATAATAGTATACTCAAAAGTACAGTTTAAAAATTTTCTCCATAGCTACAGATAGGCTTCGAATAGTGCGAATTTGATTAGTGCAACTTAAAAAATTGATACCGTTATTCGGTTAGTGCGAGAAAAGATTCGATTAGTGTGAGTTGTAAACACAGATCAGTCTTACTAACAAAGTTACTTTTATGATGTCAATTAACAAATTACTGTTAATTTTCGATTAGTAAGAACGAACGAGGAGCAGTCCAAGAACGGTCACACGATTTTGAAGGGGTGAAACATCAGAAAGATGGGCTTTTTCCATTAACTGTTTAACATTATTGTACTGCGCATTCTATTTTTAGGTTTGCTATCGATTACAGTATAGTATTATTTAGCTTTGCTACAGTATAGTACAGAATTTTCTTTTTTAAAAAGTACTGTATCGAAATGGATAAAAGGAAGAACACTTTTGATGATAAAACAGGAAACGAAAAAAAGAGAAGTGATTACGCTACAGCAAAAAATGGATGTGATTGAGCGACATAAAAGCATTCTTTGTTAAATTTTTTTAAATAAGGATATCTTTACAAATTTATTTGCCTATTATATTGCTGTACTACCGATATTATTTATTTTCTTTTGTTTATTATCTGATTTCTTTATTTAAAATAAAACTTGTGAAAAAAATTTGTTTTTGTTATCTTTTGGTGTCGTATTCTGCTAATAAACAAATAGAAAACTTGTTAAAAATTTCTCATTGGTTCATTAACTTCGCTTATTAATGCTATCTGGAACTAATTTACTGATTCAATAAAGTTGCAATGCTTAATTGCAAATCGGCCTATTCACTCAATTCTTGACCCAGAATTGGCGGCCAGGCGGCGCTCAACTTCCGCTTTCGATTCGCTATTTTAGTTTTGATTTGGCGGTTGGTTTGATGATGATATGAGATGCAATTCCTGGTAAGTTATTAATTTAGATGATGAACAATGATGTAAAATATGAAAATAAATATTTCTTAAACAGTTAGTGTTAAGTTTATTGTGGTTATTCATCGTGAAACTTAGCTAATGGCCGGAATCTCGCAAAGCAAGAACCAATTACCATATTTTCCATAGAGTTAATACTTCGATTAGCGCGAATTCAATTAGCGCGAGAAATTCGTGGAACCAATTATTTGCGCTAATCGAGGCCTACCTGTACATGAAATTCTGCTTCAACTGATACTTCAACAGCTTTTTAGATCAAGCAATAAAAAATTTAAAGGGTTAAGTCAAAGGTGCAGCATATTAATATATAGATTATGTTAAATATTAACAGGTTATCACAGTTTTGCCTAATTGTCTAGTTGTCATCAGGTAATGTTAATTGTTTTAACTTATTTATTTTGTTTGCCATAGGAATAAACACAAGCTTTTTTACTATATTTTTCTTCTTTATCATTCATAATTTTTTTGAAAATTATTTGATTCCATTTTTCTTTTTTTATCCCAATCCTGTTTTTCTCTCCTTCTTTTTAATTGTATATTCAATGTGTATGAGAAAAAATAATTCCTTTTCTTCTGTCTTTTGTTTGTTTCATTGTTGATACCTGTTCAGATGCACTAAGATTATAAAGGTTCTTAATTTTATTTTGTTAATAACAATATCACATAATCAATCTTCATATTCATGAATCATATACAGTTGTCTGAAGATTAGATAATTTAAAGATGACTATTTTATAAAAATATACGTAGGCCTATCCCATGCATATGATGATTGAGAATTTGACATTATAATAAAATATATTCAGGCAACTGATATTGGGATAAAATATGATTATTTTTATAATAATATGGACATATTATAGAAATAATGATAATAGGATCAATATACTTATATATAATATTTTTGTTTAAATTAAAATTGTTACATTTTATTTTAGATGTAGTCAGATCATTATTATGTAATATTTATTATTTACGTAATTATGTAAAAATATATTAATTTTTAGGAATCATTCAGATACAGAACAATCCTTTAATTATTGGTTACATCATGAGCAGGATAAAATATCAAGATATGAAGAGGTTACTATTTATTTAATTTTATTATTATTATTATTATTATTATTATATATTTAGTATGAAAAAATTTATCAGAGATTCATACAGCTAACGCATAAATAAAATATTATAGCATAAAATAAAATACAATACAATATCATAATTAGCAGGTAGCATTCTATAAATATTCTATTACCAGCTATTTATAGCATATCTCCAGGCTTTCGAGATTCCATCTGCCTGGTGTATATTAACAACATTTTCTTTATTTTTATTGCTCTTCAAAATTTCGATTTTTTCCGCAGTAAAAAGATCCCTAGGGTCTTGCACCTTTCTTATAATTCTGGCCTCTTCCCAACA